>CM050168.1:101209508-101299508 GCA_027410445.1 Discoglossus pictus
TATATATAAAGTTTGCATAAAAAGTCCTTTTAGCAGCAGTGGATATTTTGTTCCTAACAGGATTAAGCACCTGGGAGAAAATGTCGATTCAGAGAAGATATTTATTCAATTCTACTAAAGTCTGACTTTATAAATATCCGCTTGGCCAGGGGTAGGCAATATCAGTCCTGGAGGGCCACACTTAATTCAGGATTTGAGTAAATATCTGCTGCATGCAGGCAAGACTATGACTTCTTCCGTCATCCTGATTGACTCGCCTGTGCACAGAAAGGAAATCTTCAAACCCAGGCCTGTGTGTGGCTCTCTACCCTTGCACTTGACAATAGAAATAATTATAATTCCAGGTCAGATAACCCCCTTCAGGCCCTAGGTATACGAGTAGTCCAATATTAAAGCCTCCTGATACAAGCAGCGTTATTTTAAGGTTTTCTATAAAAATACTTTTAAGCCTATGCCTTACTTACTAATGTTGTTCGTTTGTTACATATTTATGTAAACATATGAAGTTTTTGACCCTTTAAAATAAGATGGAAGAGGTTGTTTTCGCTTGCAGGAAGCCTTGAGAATCTATTGTATGTTGACAAGGTTTTGCTTCCTTTGTGAAAAGTTTATCTATTTCCATATTAGTTTAGTTTCAATTTTGTGAAAGGATTCAAGAAAAAAAAAAAGCGTTGGTTTGTGAAGTAACCATAGGCTGCGTAAGTCACGATAAAAACATTTTGTTGGGAAAAATCAGAGTAGAGGAATCCATTTGGTCTTTTGTTATTACATTGCTTCCTAAGAGCTAATTGGTTTTTTTTGCAGGGAGGGATGGGTGAAGGAGGCAAGAGGTACAGATGGTAAATATTTTTTTAGACAACTGGATCTGATTGAAATGGACACCACACACCTTCCCCATCACAGGCCTTGAAGAAGGCAGCTTGCACCAAAAGATGCAAGCACAGATCTCCAGAAATATAAAATGCCTGCCTCACAAATACAACGTCCAATGTACAATGTATGCCTCCAGATTCCAGCAAAGGCATCGCATTTAAAAAAAATCAAAAATCAAACTAACTATGACATTTCTCTGGCCTAATTACACTCCCAATCAGATTTAAAGATTTCAAAAGTACAGTCTATATATATATATTTTTTTAATTGTAGCGATCCCTTAACTTCAAGGACACCAAAGTCACACATTTACTGTGAATCATGAACAAGAACAGATTTAAAGTATTACACAAGTTAATGTGCACATTTTTCATGAAAACAGCAAGAGTTGTTATAATCCCTGTATAAAGTCCAGACATCCTTCTGTGTGTGTTTGCGTTGCTCCGATGTGTCCGAATCTACATGACCTCATAGACCATAACATACCATGCTGATCCACTTGGTTTTCATGGCAGAGATACTGGAGTGGGTTTCCAGCTCCTTCTCCAGTGGGCCACAGCATACAGCTCCTGGCAATCCTAGGTAGTTCCCGATCCAAGTACCAAACATGCCCAAACCTGCATCGTTTCACGGTGATGTGACTTCTTGATTCCCTGACTGGAATCTAATCCAGGTTGGAGCGGTGAAAGCATAGAATCCTAACCACTGGACCATCAGTGAACCCAACATTCTTCTAGCAAACTCTATATAGGGTCTATCAGTGCGCTGCACCGGCTGAGTTCTGCTACTCCCCTAGTGGCTGAACCTCATACAGCTACAATAAAATCAGGGGGAGGTTCTGACATTGTTCCAAGGACCGCTATGATCAGTCATTTTCTATATGGTTTGTTGAATAATCAAACATTTTTTTGCAGGTGTACATTTTCTTTTAGCAGTTGAACTTGTTACTTTCTTAACTGTGTCTGTAAATTATTGAGCATCCCATTAGACCTAATGAATACACTGGTAGTTGCAGATGCAACATTCTCATTGTGCAGACAGAAACTTTAAAAGTCTATTCCCACTCCAGGAAGTTGATCAGAAAAAAACAAAATGATAGATCCCACAGCAGCACAATTGTATATAAATGGTAATATTAGTGGGTGTATAATTTTATTTTCTATTATAAAAAAATGTTGCCTATTTCTAAGTGTAATTTTTCAAAACATATTATATTAAAAGAACACTTCATTTGTAATCCTTACTGTGCTAATTTTTCATGCAAAACACAAACTTCTGTAATGTTTAAAACCCACTCCTTTAAATGCATGGCAGAAACTTGAGAATTACAGTATCCTTCTAAAACACAAGCATTTTTGTTTTAGAAATGAAGGGTGTTACCTTTCCAGCTTTTCCTGAAAACCCAACAGAACCATCCGTCACAGATATATCATCAGCTGGGTCTTTGTATTTGTATCCATCTATACAGCACTCAATAAACTCCATAGAGTTCTCGGTCAGGGTCCCCGTCTTGTCTGTAAATACATATTCCACCTAAAATTTAAAAAAAGAGATTACATTAAAATGACAATCACATTGTGTAACATTGTTCTCAGTTAAAATGGAATTGCTTGTATCAATCTAAGCATATGCAGACCCAAAGGGAGTAATTAAAGGGACACAGTCACCCCAACAGATAGTTGGCACCATCTTAAACACCATGGAAAACTGGCTATACACTGTACTAGCCTTTTTTCTGAACAGTAAATAATTCCTGAAAAAAAATACACCATTGTTTTTGCTAATATGCTAACTCACAGCTCAGAGTACTTGATAAGGATGGGGGTTCTAACAATGACAGTATCGAGATCATTGTCTTGGTCACCACATGGACAGAGAAACAGATTACTACTATATACTACAACTACTATATACTAATTAGCACATTCCAACAGCTAATGAGTATTCAGGAAATGCTCGTCTGAATAAATTGCAGCACAAAAAAGTATGACTCCCAGGAATCGTCCACTCTTGGAAAAAAATGGCTTAATACAATATATAGCTTGTTTTTCATGCTCTCAAAGTAACCTAAAAAACAACAACATGATTCAGGGGACTGAGTCCCTTTAATATAAAGGTAAAAGCATAGGCATAGTGGGAGGCTCAGAAAGTCTGATTTACTAATAAAAATTGCATTATTAAAGCAAGAAAATTTAGCAGTTTGCTAGTTACTGTTCTACTTTTCAAGAGTGGGTGTTCCAGACATTGGAAAACAGTGTTCCACTTTTATCACTGACAGAATTCTGAACTGTGCAATCTGATTGAGTCAAAAGGTCAAGAGCCAATCAGATTATAACTGCAGTTAAATTAGTTTATCTGTGCTCTTCAGCAGCTCGGAGCCCTTAACATTCAGAGGACTTGTAACAATAAATGGCAACTGCTATGACTTTTACATATCACATATTATAATTGTAAAACTGCAATTTATCGTCACGCTTGCGAGCCTCGCAAGGTGAGGCGAGCTGTTGAGGAATAAAAGCCTTCCGAGCTTGGAGGACTTAGGCAGCGAGACAAGCAGTTGAGGCATGGAAACACGAGGGACTTAGGCTGCAAGCACTTGAGGAACGCAGGACTTAGAAAAAAAAACTCTGAACTCGGAAAAATACGAATGTAATGGCCGAACAGCGGAAATCAAAAAACAAAAAAATAAAAACCACCCTCAAACACAGCATAGGGGGAGCGCCTGGGAGTGAGGCTGCAAGCGAGTTTAAGCCAAATTTGCTGTGTTTCGTCACTCGGGAACCGGCAAAGCGAGAAAAAAAATGGCTGAAGAAAAACTTCATAAAAATCTGAAAACGGAATGAAAACGAGGCTAAGCACATTACGACCTCGGAAAAATACGGAGCTAAAAAAAATATGCTGGCAAAGACACTAACACTTGCACGAACAACGCCAGGCACGCAGGACTTTGAAAATAAAAGCAACGGCAAGATTCAGCAGACACAGGAGAAACACACAGGGAAGGGACACATGGCATTCCCAAGCACAAAACTTGCAGGTTAATGAACCCTGCAATGAGCGGCCCATACAGTAGGCGGGAGGAAAGGTTCGCAAAGAGCACCGAAGGTAATCATTGCAAAGCAGGAAAGTTGAAGTACATGAGGGGAGAGGCTCTCAATGAGTGCCGAAGGTGCTCAGAAGGCCAAAAGACATTGTGTAGCAAACAGCTTTGCCAGGCTTCAAATTTTATTGCCGTCATTTGTGACGGGCAAGTCGCTAGTATATTAGAACTTCTATAAGTTATCTCTTTCATATAAGAGCAAATTGTATTCTCTGAGACAACCCTATAAAAGTACATGCTAGCTAGTGCTTCTCTTTGCAAGCTTACCTGCCCTAGCTCCTCGTTAAGGTCGGATGTATTAACCAAAGCTCCTTCCTTTATTTCTTCATCATACATCTCCTTATCCCATGCGATGAAGAAAGATCCCAGGAACTTCTGCATTTCAACAGTGACATACATGGATACAGGGATAATGAAGTTGAAAAGAACCATAAAGGACAGGAAGTCGGTGAAAATCTTCAGTAACTGTAAATAAGAACAGAACAATGGTCAAAATTAAAAAAAATACTATCAAAATATATACCGTAAGTTTTTCTTTTTTTTTATGCATAACCACATTTGGTTTAAGGTTAGGAACTGTACAATGTCGGTCCCAAGTTTCTCTACTAGTTGTTCCCCACTTATTTCATAATTTTGGCTTTCTTAAAGGAAAATAGCAGAGGTTCAAAATGCAGTATATATTTAAAAGTATAGATGATACGTATTTTTTTAGTTAATTTTTATTTTAATAAATATCAAACTTTGCTGTAAACTTACATTAAAGGTTGTATGTTTTTCCCTATCAACTTGTCTGACCCACCTGCCAAGTTTTAATCAATGTATTTTTTTAAGTGTGTATTTATAGAAAACAACTTCCTTGAGATATCTGCAGAAATTGTTTCATTCTAAAAAAAGATTGCTGGAAAAGATCTAAGGAGGGGAAAACATCCAATTTTGGGGTCACAAAGGAATTTATCTGTTACCCAAATTAGGATTGTTTTATGTTGGCCTTCCTTGGGATCAAATTACTTTAAATATAGATCAGATAACTAAAATGCTTGATGAATGTGTATTTATTAACAGGATGGTTTGTTTATATTGCCCCCTCCACCCAAGACTCTTTGCCAGCCAAGAATATCAAGTAGCAGGAAGTTTGCAAGACATAAGTGTTATATTTCTGAATTAATATTGTAGATTACATAATTACATGGTAGTTGAGGCTTGAAAAAAAACAAAACAAAAAACATGTTAAGCACATTTTTAGGTACAGAACGTTATAAGAGCCTTTTACCTTAAAAGACTCCTTTTCCTTGCGTGTTTTCTCATTGTACCATGGCTCATCATTGGCTGGGTTGCTCTGCCAGACATACTTCAATGTGGTGCATATAGTTGCTTTGGAGATTAGGATGCATAAATATACTATTAAGAAGGCATTGATTGACCTGAAAGCAACAAGAATGGAGTTAAAATCAGAGATCCTCAATGACGTCTCATGGTTATACATGCATTGCAGAGTGTTTCGAAGAGTCTAAGGACCACCATACAATGGGGGAAAAAAACATAGGTTTAAAATCTTTGAGTACATGTATATGAGACAGAGAAAAATCATTAAGACGGTTTTTAATTATGAAAAAAAGAATGATGTCTGCAGGACCCTGGAGGGAACCATAAGACATCTGTGGAAGTTGTGTCTGTATGAGAGAGGCATTTACATTTCTGGAGAGCTATGGTTCCATCATTTGATGCAAGGTGTCTGCTTGTTTTTTATCTCCATAGCTTAGACAGATTATAATGTTATCAATTTGTTGTATGCTTCCTTGAAGTACAATAGGATAATGATGACTTCTAAAACATGCTATGGAGAATGTAGGAATCTTTTAGGTGACAGGGAGGCAAATGCCTGATGTTCTTCCATCCCTGGATTTAAAAAACATTGGAGAGTTTTGGAGACTTGGTCTAAAGATCACATTTCATGACTTGGGCACATCTATTCTTTGAAAATGTCAGTTTAACCCCCACTCTACTACTTTCGTTGACTCAAAAAAATCTGATTTAGAAACAAATGATGTACCTACACAAATCTGAAGGGGGCTTTTTGGTACTGAATTTATGGAATTATTTTGTAGCGGCACAATTAGAGCAAGTTACAGGTTGGCATGAAATGACTTGCATACCAAGATGTGTTCAGATAGAAAAGGCTTCAATTTTAAATCAAAATATTGAATATTTATTATGGACATCAAGTGACACTAAGTCAAACAGGGAAATCGGAAATCCATATATTAAAAATTATATTTTATTGTGGAATAAATATAAAATAAAGTGAATTCTCACGAGGAAAAAAAAAAAGTTTATTGCCCCCAGTGAATCAAAATTAACATTTTAAGCCTGGAAGAGAAAGGAAAACATTCCAGTGGTGAAAACAACAAGAACTAGTGAGGGAATATTCTGTTTTTTTGTTGTTTTCTTTAAGTAAAAATGTGCCTTAACTAGACTAGGGTGGGGACATAGGAGAAATTCTATTGAAGTGAAAACAGTGTTGATATGTAGAAGATGTGCTTTAAGCTATTGGTTTTATTATGACTAAAAAGTGTTTGATATACAAAAAATGTTTCTAAATTGTTGGTTTTATCTGTTCAGGATAAATATTGTTAGCTTACAGAGTGAGCTTAGGTTAACATGATAACTGTTGTGAAGTATTATATTGAAATGGCTAAGATAGCAGGAAAGGAGAAGAAATTAAATAAATGAGCAATAGAAAAATGGAGCAAAATGGTTTGATTGATCTAGTCTACAATTTTACCTGAATTGGAAATGTGAATGCGTTACAAAATTAGTCATGAATATTCAATAAGTTATCCTTTATTTATAATACTCCAATATATTCCAAAGTGTTTTCTATGTTCTTGCTGCCAGCTGATCATGTGTATATGGTCAAATACTAAAAACTAAATATTAAATCAACCACCAATGAGAACACAAATCCCCACACTATTGAAAAGTAAACTGGCACATTACCATGTTTCAGGCTTCAAACTGGCATAGGGCCTCATTCAATTGCGATTTGGCCAATTGAATAGGGCTCTATATAAGCACATAGCATATTTTTAACAGGAGTTTTTAGCTAGTGAACCCTCTATCCAAAAGCAAGGTCTTCACTAACTAAAAACGGCTTTAAAACTTATGCTCTGTGCTTATATAGATCCCTATTCAATTGGCCAAACCGCAATTGAATGAGGCCCGTAGAGTTCTGAAGAAAGACAATAAGGAATAATCTATACACAAGCAGAGTCCTTAAGCTCATGACTTACACAGCTGATAATATTAATTTATTACATAGGCAGATTTTTTTCTTTCTAAAAGATGTGCACCATTATAAAGTCTAGTTATTCATACTGTGCATTACCAATTTTATATAATTTGTGTTCATTTGTTTGATCTTCCAAAGTGCATATAAATATACTACCATAATGGATTTCACTCAGCAAATTTTAGCAGCATATTTTAAACTCTGAAAATACATAGGTAAAAATACATGTTCTTGAAAATACAAAGTCAAAAAGGGAAATCCTTTGAGTAAATATAATAGACTTAGGTGTCTTTTATAGAAAAGGTCAATAAAATGTGACAGCTTTGTGACTCCCCAAAGGAAATGCTTAAGAAACATGATCCAAAAAAATATATAAAAAGGGAACTTAAAAGCTTGACATGGGAACAAACAAGAACAAATAATGTAAACTACAGCAAAGCAGTGTTTATATAACCTGACATACTTTTCAACGGCAGAACGTTTCTGAGATTTTCCTTGGTAGTTCAAGGCCATTTTGGTTTCCATCCCAGTATATACAGCAACACCTGTAAAATATTACCGCACATTTCCAGTAAAAAGAAAATAATTATATCTATGCAACACAAACAACAAAAAGGGTTGTAGCTGCAACTATTTCTGTTTAAAATGGAAATTCCACAAAAAAAATTCCTAAACAATATATATGTATGTAAAGGGTCGTGGGACACCATTATATTTTGCGTGCATTTAAAAGAGCACACTTGTAACATTACGAAAGTTGTGTTTTGCATGAAAAAATATTAAGCATAATTAAATCATCAAGCAAAAGCTGTTTAAACCTCATTGGAACGAACAAGGAGTGCACAGAACATACGTACGTCTGCAGATAGTGAACAAGTATGACTCATACATCTATATATTGCTGCTCATTGACTGATAAGATATGCTCCCAGATCAGTTAAACACTTGAGTCATGCGTTGAGAGTATCATTTGAAAATGTAAAACATTCACAGTGGTACATGATCAAATACCCTCTTTATTAAGCAACATATAAAAAATGCATGTCCCTTTAATATAAGAAATTATTCAGTTAAAATGTATATTTAACATGTACATTTTAATCACAAATATGAGATCTCTGGTGGCAAAACCAAACCAGATGCTATTATTGTTTTTTTGCCATGCTTTAGGCTGCTCCCTATTAAAAAGATCCATTTAATTTGATTCTGCAGGTCCTGAAAGGACCATAAATCAAGAACTTGGTGAAAATGTCCATACAACCCTTTCACTGCATCAATACATTTACTTATTCTTTTCTTTCTTTTTTCTAGACTCATTAATCATTTTTTCTCCCCCTCGAACAGATATGAAGGTCTTAAAACCACTAAAATCCCAAGCTAGACAAACTGCAACTCTCTGCTTTCCTAAGTTCTGCAGGTCCATTGTATATCAACATGGACTGACAGCATAAGGTAAATATAGTAAAACACAGTTTTAATTAATTCATTTATTTTGCATAATATATAGATCTATCTATCTATCTATCTATCGTGACCAATGCAGGTAAATCTGTACTGACCAGAAAACATTATTTTTAGGATAGCCTTCAGGGCAGATTCTTTTTCAATTCCGGGAGAGAAGCAGCACTGCTGCAAGCTACAAGGCTAAGTTCAAAAGTAAGTTGTAAAAGCTACATTGATATTATTTTCTTCAAATACTGCTTTTATTGCTAATCCGTAACTAAATTAAAAAAAAATATTTTTTTTACATACCTTATTTACCGGCATATAACACGCACCGGCATATAACACGCACCTCATTTTAAGAAGGGAATTTCAGGGGGAAAAAAAATAATTCAAATAAAGAACTTTGAAGCAAAATCCTCATCCTCAACCCCCTCCTCCACCCCCCATCCTCCTTCCTCAACCCCCCTATCCTCAACCCCCCTCCTCACTCTAAACCCCCCCTCCTCAACCTAACCCCCCCTCAACCTAAACCCCCCCCTCCTCCTCAATCTAAACCCCCCTCCTCCTCAACCTAAACCCCCCTCCTCCTCAACCTAAACCCCCCTCCTCCTCCTCAACCTAAACCCCCCTCCTCCTCCTCAACCTAAACCCCCCTCCTCCTCCTCAACCTAAACCCCCCTCCTCCTCCTCAACCTAAACCCCCCTCCTCCTCCTCAACCTAAACCCCCCTCCTCCTCCTCAACCTAAACCCCCCTTACTTACCTGCTTCTGAAGCAGGTAAGTGAGTGGGAGGTATTTAGGGGGGTTTAGGTTAAGGAGGAGGGGCGTTTAGGTTGAGGAGGGGGTTTAGAGTGAGGAGGGAGGATGAGGAGGGGGGAGGATGAGGAGGGGGGAGGGAATATCGGCGTATAACACGCACCTATCATTTGCCCCCTATTTTCAGGGAGAAAAAAAGTGCGTGTTATACGCCGATAAATACGGTAGTTACATATCAGAAAGAGGATCCATTACTCTCATTCTGATAAACTAGCTTATGGATTCGGGAGTTCGTGTATAAAAGCAATTATGGCCTTATACAGCAGTTCATCAGCATTTGTAATGGGGAATGGTTATAAATAGAGGCATTCAACATAAGAAACTGGACCAGACAGGGCTGCCCCCTATCCCCACTGATATTCAACTTATGTCCTGAATATTTAGCTAACACTATAAGATGTGATGGCGATATAAAGGCGATAGAAATCGGTAAAACAATATCAAAAGATATCGCTTTTCGCCAATGACATAGTTGTTACTTTGTCAGATCCAATTAATTCATTAAGAAAATTGCTAACAATTGTGCAAAATTATGGAACAGTTTCTTACTATAAAATCAATAACCATAAATCTGAAATTCAACGTTTTAATTTATCTATTGAAGAGGTGGTATGCCTGAAAGAAACCTTTGCTTTAATATGTGAGTATAATTCTATAAACACACTTGGGGATAATGTTTGGCCCAAGGATTTCAACTTTAATGACTGATAACTTGGACCAAATCTACCTCCCTATATGTAACCTATGTAAAAAATGGGGAAGACTAAGACTAATGGTCGTATCTCAATGATTAAAACTGTGATTATACCAAAAATAACCTATATCCTAAGATGTATCCCCTAAAATGCTCTGGAGGTACTATTACTAAACTTCAAAGATGAATTGATAAATTCATTAATAGAGGCCGTAAGGCTCGGGTTAATGGAATGTGGACCAAAAGGAAAATTAGTAGTGATGGATTATCCTTGCCGATTCTAAGAGATTATTTAGAGAATATTGGTATTAGCCACCTTTTGATATATAATGAGAGTATATCACCTCCTAAATTTATCCTGATTGAAAGAGAATTAGCAAAAAAGATTCGATTAGAGTATTTGATATGGATGAAAGAATTGTCTAGAGAGGATCTAAATAAGCTACCCCCGATTATTCAATTCTGTTTAACCACATGGTATAAAATCAACAATAAACGGAAGATATTACCATTTTTGTCGCCAATAACCCCATTACAAATGCTATATGATGTAAACAATACAAACATAAGGGTTGACTGGGGACAATGGAATGTGTGCATGGTTTGGGATATTTGGAAAAATTATCAGTTAAGATCATTTGAGGATTTAAACTACTAAAAAAAGGGCTTAGCCCCCTTTGGTTATAATATGGGTCATTATGGCATATGATTTGTAAATCAGAGTATGGCCAGGGGATAAGAGATATGATCTCTAACCTTGAAAAAGAACTAATAAAGAAAAATAGAAAACTCTCCATTTCCAAGTGTGCGAGTATCATAGATATTGTAAGGGGAAATCTTCAGCAAAGAGGAAATGGGAAATGGAGACAGGAACAACCTGGGATGAAAAGATTTGGTTTGATGCTTGTGTATTGATGCAAAAATGTATTACATGCAGCTCTCTAAGAGAAAAACTAATTTTAAAGTCATTTATGTTATTAATGCTATTATTGTGACATTGTTGTGACAATGTCTATTGTCATTCAGTTGCTTGTATTTGTACGTCAATCTGACATAAGATATGTTTGGGGGAAAAAAAAGAAAAAAAAGAAAGAGGATCCATCACACTCATGCTGATAAACTAGTATATATTTACTTATTTATACACGGTTTGTCTATATGCTAATGGTATTTTACTTAAAGTAACATTTAAAACATTTTTTGCTATATTGCATCTGAAATAAGTATTTGACAGTTTTTTTTCTCAAATGATGCTTTCAACTCAAAATACATTCAAATGTTTAATTGATCTAAGGGCTTGTCCTTGATGACCAATGCACAGTAATATCGATGTAGGAGTCATACGTGTCTACCAGTGAAATCTGCAGAAGCTCTCTGCATTTCCTGAATAAAGCTTAAAAAAGGTTTGACTTAATATTTTTCATACAAAACACATTTTTGGTAAAGTTTAAAGCATGCTCATTTAAAATAAATTGTTCCAATTCCCCTTAAGTGCCATCACGCTTTTAGGTTTGTATAAATAAAATCTTTAGAAAATTGTAGATTTACCATAAACCTTCCTTGTATTCTTTAAGGTTGCCCCTTTCAGCAGCAAATTTTCAGGGCCCAAGGACCTAAAAATAAAAGCAAATATTACTAAGTGGCAAATTCATTTTTAATTCAAGTTCTCTGGAATCAGGTAGTAGAAGCCTGGTGCAGGAGAGGTCAGACTGAATGTTTGATCTCCTGATTAATGCAGATAACACCTACCTAGCTTTGATATCCGGATTAATGTGAATATTCATCCTTCCAACAAATCTGAAAAACAATTTAAATCAATAAATGAATTTGTTTGATGGAATATTTTTTAGCAAGTAGTAATAGCAAGGCACTATTATTAATATTATTAAAAAGTGAAATAGTAAAGATTCCAGATAAGGCGTAATTTAAAACCAATGGTTATAACACATGAGCTTCACTCATTTTGTGTTGATATGTAATCATTGCTAGTAGTTAGGAATTATTCTTCACATGCTCCAACTAATTCTAGCAATTGATTATAGGCTGAGAACAATTTATTTCAATGAGTATAAACATGTGCAGATCCCCAGATAGTTACATAGTAATTGAGGTAGAAAAAAAGATTTTAGTCCATCAATTAATAATTGATCCAGAGGAAGGCAAACAGAAAAAAAACAACAACAAAAAAAAAACAGTGAAACTTTGCCAATTGTCTCAAAAGGGGAAAAATATATAAAATTCCTTCCTGACCCCAGATACTGGCGATCCGATTCCTCCCTGGATTAATACTCCCTCTCTAATTATCCAAGATAACCCTGAATGCTGTTTTTATAAAAAATATATCCAATCCCTTTTTAAAAAGTTATCTATCGAACCCTATGTCACCACCTCCTTTGGTAGATAATTCCACATATTAACCACCCTTACTGTGAAAAATCCTTTTGTTTCTTTAAGGTGAAATATTTTTCCATCTAATCTTAAAGGATGTCCTCTTGTCAGTTGAAAACCTCTTGGCACAAAAAGTTCACATGACAAATCTTTATACTGACCCTGGATGTATTTATATAGGGTAATCATATCTCCTCTTAGATGCCTTTTTTCTAGAGAAATACGTTTAATTTGGTTAGTCTCTCTTCATAGATTAGGCCCTCCATTCCCCTTATTCGTTTTGTAGCCCTTCTCTATACTTTTTCTAGCTCTAAAATGTCCTTTTTATGAAGTGGTGCCCAAAATTTGTATAGAGTGATTAGCAATGATTACATTCTAGCACAAAGAAGGCTAAGTGGGTGGATCATAAAGGCTTATTGACAGGAAAAAATGAACTTCAATGTAACTAATCATACTCATTTCAAAAGAATAGATATATATTTCTATGCCCAAACAAAAATGTTACCTTAAAAAGGTATATGTAAGTTTCCTGGGTTTCAAATGTTTCCTAATAAACAGCTATTGATTAGTAGAAAAATATGTATCGTATTGAAGAGTTGAATGTACTTACATATTTATATGCTAGATACTGATAAGTGGATGTGCACACCCCTAGGAAGCTTACATAAAGTGTACCCTGCAGGGTACAGTGTGTGACCTCTAATGATGGTTGATGGGGTCACAGCTGAAATTGCCCATAAGGAGACAGGCAGAGAGAAAAAAAACCACAGACAGCAACTACCAGATTGTGAAACAAATGGTTTCAGTCTTTACTTCCTCCTGATTGGCCAAAACTATTTTTCATATTGTATACTAATTTAGCCTGTGTTTGGAGGGTGTTAACCCTGAGTTTCAAATTACAGAAATTAAAAGATAATTTGCTAACTTCAAGGTAAGTGTTTAAGTGCTTATTTTGGTAGTTTTTCATGCAAAAAAAGTTTTCATACATTACTAATTATCCACTATCAGATGCACTCATAATCCAGCTCACTTACATGTCCCTTTAAATTCAGCCTTTGCTGTGCAAGTTTTTAGTATGTATATTTATTATTAAGAGTTTAGCTGCACACATCACTTTCTCCATTTCTGGAAAAATGCATGCAAGTTAAATGGTTTCACAATAATGTGAATACATTTATAATTTACAAGCCTGTGATTTTGTTTAAGATACAATATTTAGTATACATCACCTGAGAGTGGACTGTGAATGTCAATACAATTTCAGCTGCTACTATCTTACATTCCTTGGTGTAAGCACTTTCATTAGAAATAAATACACTTATCTGCACCAAAAGTAATGGCTGTCCCTACTATGACATAACAAATTATGACTAATATATTAGAGACATCAAACAATCAAATCTAGTTCTTCAAAACGTACACCGTAAATATTGACATCAGTGGCCTTTTAATAATATATCTTAAAAAAAATCATCATTATATAAATGAATGTTATTTCTGAAAATTATATCCACAAAACCACAATCCACCAGTAGAGGGCACTTTGGATCAAAAATGCCAGTGCAAGACATTACCCAACACAGTGGCCTGCTTAGGTATGGGGGCATTTTGGAACAACAACAAAAAAAATAGCTAAATTAGAACACAGGAAAGAGATTGTTTTTCTGACCTTAAACAAATTATTTATCACTTTTTTTTATACAATGTTTTGCAAGGACACAAAACAAAACAACAAATGTAAAAATAATCTTGTCTACACACACAAAACCTTGAATTCCAGTCTAAAAACCATGATCTTATAATTAAAAAGTCCCTGGAACACTTTGATTGAAAGCCATAGTCCTCTTAATTAAAACAGCATTTTTAATTAAATTTATGCTTTGAGCTAAAGTGTAACCGCTACTTGAGAAGTGGTTCATTATGACCAATGAATAATTAACTGGTTCCCTAGATTTTTCAATGCTAATCATATACAATTTTAGAAGATGTTCATTCTGGGAAAATGTCAAAGAAAAAGCTTAAAAGGGACAGAGCTAAGGTCCCACGTATGTACTCTTTAAACTATAGGAAATCACAAGTACTTCACAAATCAAATGACATTTTTAAAAGATAGCATATTTATTCAATACATTTACACTTTCTGATCTACCAACAAGTCTTTTTTGTTTTAGAGTACAGTAAATAAATAAATAGTACATTTGTGTTCACATTTGAATGTCTAAAATAAGTTAAAAAAATATGTATTTCCTGCTCAGAATTCCAAGAAATACAGTTATTGCACTGCATTCTGGGAACCTGGGCAGGGACATGAAAATGTGCCCACAAACATTTTCCTCGTTAATCCAATACCATGTCAAACATGGCTCCTTTTAGGCATATGCCTGTTGTATTTTACAGCTTTAAGCAAAGCCCATGATGGATTATGTACAAGCCAGGAAACCTACGGACAGCTGTATTGAGGTTACTACCTCTCATCAGAGTGGGGCTGGTTCCTAGCTTGTGTAGTAGACGTGTGGGGAGGTAGTTTACCACAACAATCATTTAATTTATGGTAGGCAAAAGAACAATGGAAGTCCTCAACCATACAGTAAATAAATTGTACATTTGAACATCTAAAATTAGTTAAAATACTTCTTCCATGCTTAGAATTCCAAGAAATACTATTATTGCACTGAATTCTGGGAACATGGGCAGGGACATGCAAAGGTGCCCGCAAAGGTTTTGCTGATCATTAAAAATGGCCTTTGGTAATATTCTGCACCCCTCGCCTCTTTCTTTATTTTTGTGTCAGAGTGTACACATTACTAAAGATTGCGCATTATTTCTTGCTTGCCTGCACCTGCTCAGATTTAATCGAACATTTGCTTCTGAGCTTTCGGGAAAGTGGAGAGTTCTAAGGGTTCATTAGAAAACATGATTAATGCTCTTACACAGAGATAAATGCAAGGCTAAAGGGTTATCATAAAGTATGTGTGACTGGCAGAATTCCAAACTTTATATTTTTACTGTAATAAATTATTTTTAATAATATTTGCTAGATAAAGGATTTTTATGGTCTAAATATTTAATAATTTAAAAGTATAGAACATTGAAATATTTTTTTTTACACAGTGATACAATTTCAATGGCTATGGTTATAGGCAGAAATTTTAACACTCTCTGTGACCACACCCTGATCCACTTGGCATTCATGTTAGAGATACTGGAGTGAGCTGCTAGTTCCTTCTCCAGTGGGCCACAGCATACAGCTTCTGGTATTCCTAGGTGGTCCCTGCTTGGCTTCAGGGTGGTGTGACCTCTTGATTCCCTGGCTGGAATCAAACCCAGGTTGCAGTGGTGAAACTACTGAATTCTTACCACAGGACCAGCATCCCAACATCCCAAGTTGCTATTTGCTTGCTTGGAGAATATATGCAATGCTATGGGAGAGTAACCTGGTCAAAATAATATTTCAATATTTTAGTTTTTTTTGCTTCTGTTCTATTATTTCTCCTGAACAGTAAGGGTGTTTGTGTACTTCTGCAATGAACCATACCATATATGGAAATTCAATAGGCATCAGTTATTATATTGAAAGAGAAAAAAAAACTGAAAAGTTTTCCAAATGTCCCAGCAGATTCATCTAGAACTCATTTTTCCCCCCCAAAATGTTCTTAAGTAGTGGTTTTGCCTATGTGACGCTAGATCAGGGTGTGACTTTTTGTGATCTGCCTGTTCTGGGATTTCCACCTAATATAAACAAGGGAAGTAGCGAACTTGTGAGCTTGCGAACAGTTCTAATAAAAGTGCAGTTATAGTATAAGTGTGGGAGTTTAAATAAAAGGAGAGACTTCAAAGAAAAAGGGTTACTTGTAGTGCAAGAGGAAATAAGGGAGGGATACATACACACACACACACACACACACACACACACACACACACATATATATACATACATACATAACAGTGAGAAACAGAAAAAAAAACAACACAAAAAATACATGTAAAAAAAAGTTATACATTTATTTGCAGGTCAGTGAGGGAAATAAGTATTTGATCCCCTATCAATCAGCAAGATTTCTGGCTCCCAGGTGTCTTTTATACAGGTAAAGAGCTGAGATTAGGAGCACTCTCAAAGGGCGTGCTCCTAATCTCAGCTTGTTACCTGTATAAAAGACGCCTGTCCACAAAAGCAATCAATTAATCAGATTCCAAACTCTCCATCGTGGCCAAAACCATAGAGCTGTCCAAGGATGTCAGGGACAAGATTGTAGACCTACATAAGGCTGGAATGGGCTACATGACCATCGCCAAGCAGCTTGGTGAGAAGGTGACAACAGTTGGTGCGATTATTCGCAAATGGAGGAAACACAAAATAACTATCAGTCTCCCTCGGTCTGGTGCTCCATACAAGCTCTCACCTCGTGGAGTTTCAGTGATCATGAGAACAGTGAGGAATCAGCCCAGAACTACAAGGGAGGATATTGTTAATGATCTTAAGGCAGATGCGACCATAGTAACCAAGAAAACAATTGGTAACCCACAAGGTCCCCTGCTCATGAAAGCACATGTATAGGCCTGTCTGAAGTTTGCCAATGAACATCTGAATGATACAGAGGAGAACTGGGTGAAAGTGCTGTGGTCAGAAAAGACCAAAATCGAGCTCTTTGGCATTAACTCCCTCCTTCCCTCAGCCAGGGCATTGAAAATGGGTCGTGGATGGGTATTCCAGCATGACAATGACGCAAAACACACATCCAAGGCAACAAAGGATTGGCTCAAGAAGAAGCACATTAATGTCCTGGAGTGGCCTAGCCAGTCTCCAGACTTTAATCCCATAGAAAATCTGTGGAGGGAGCTGAAGGTTCTAGTTGCCAAACATCAGCCTTGAAACCTTAATGACTTGGAGAGGATCTACAAAGAGGAGTGGGACAAAATCCCTCCTGAGATGTGTGCAAACCTGGTGGCCAACTACAAGAAACATCTGACCTCTGTGATTGCCAACAGGGCTTTTGCCACCAAGTACTAAGACGAAGGGGTCAAATACTTATTTCACTCATTGACCTGCAAATCAATTTATAACTTTTACATGTGTTTTTCTTGTTTGTTTTTTTCTATTATTCTGACTCTCACTGCTAAAAATACACCTACCATTATAATTATAGACTGATCATTTCTTTGTCAGTGGACAAATGTTTAAAATCAGCAGAGGATCAAAGACTTTTTTCTTCCACTGTATATGTAATTGTCTATATATTATATATATATATATATATATTATATATATATATTTATATATATATATATATATATTTATATATATATATATATATATATATATATATATATATATATATATATATATATATATATATATATATATATATATATATATATATACACACATACATACATACATACATATACATACACACAAACACATACACACTTTTTATTTTTTTTATTTTGTAATTGGTAATTATGTGTCAGTCCAGTGACAACCTCACTCAGTGAGCATCCTGTCACATGTATGAACTGCTGGAACAGCTGATCCAGAGTCCATACCTCTGTGACATGTGTGAGCATGTTGCCCATCTTGAAGCGCAGATTGGAGAATTGGAAAGGAGAATTGCAGCCTGAGTGATATTGATCCACAGGAAAGGGAGTTGGTGCTCACTGAGTACAGTTTAGCTGGGCCTAGCATGGAGGGTGGAGATGGGGGTAGTGAGGATGTCCAGGGAGGTAACTGGGTTACAGTTACAAGGGGAAGCAGGAGAAAAAGGAGGAGGATGCAGGCCAGTTCTGAGTTGACAAACACCAACAGATTTGCCAGATTGATTGAAACTGTTGGGGATATCCATTCAGGAATGGCAATGCCAGATAGAGCTTTTCCCTCTAACAGCCGGGAGAACAGTTCTACTGGAGGAAAGGGACGGCAGAATAGGCAGAGCACCAAACAGGTTTTGGTGGTCGGGGACTCTATTATTAGGAAGGTAGAAAGGGCGATTTTTCACCCAGATCCCAGCAATCAAACAGTTTGCTGACTACGGCATGTTGTTTGGCATGTTGTTTGGCATGTTGTGTATTGGGTAGATAAATTATTGATAGGGGCTGGAAATGAACCGGCGATCTTGGTACATATTGGTACCAATGACAAAGTTAGTGGAAGATGGAGTGTCCTAAAGGATTACTTTAGAGAACTAGGGAATAAGCTTAAGGCAAGGACATCCAAGTAGTATTTTCCGAGATACTACCAGTGCCACATGCTAGTCCAGGGAGACAGAAGGAGCTTAGGGAGGTTAATGCGTGGCTAAAAAAGTGGTGAACTAAGGAGGGGCTTAGGTTTTTAAAGCACTGTGCTAACTTCTCACTTGGGTAAAATCTCTATAGCAGTAATGGATTGCACCTTAATGATGAGGAAGCTTGTGTTCTAGGGGAAAGAATGGCAGAACGGCTGGGGGATGTTAAATCTGAATTTAAGCCTTTAGTCAGAGAAGATATTTATGGTGGAACTAGCGATAATGTTGAATGTTTGTGGGTAGAGTTAAGTAGCAGAGCAGCAAATTCTAAAAGAATATTGGTAGACGTATGCTATAAACCACCAAATTTAATTGTAACAATAATTGCAGTTCCTCACTTTCAGAATGGAAATGCAGCTAAGCATGGTCATTTTGTTAATGGGAGATTTTAACTCCCTGAAATAAACTGGATAAATGAGACCAGCAGCTCAGCTAAGGGGAGCAGGTTCTTGAGTACACTCAGGGATCATTATCTGGCCCATGTTGTACAAGAACCTACTAGAAATGCGGCTATCTTGGATTTAGTCATCACAAATAATAGATATAGTAGCAAATGTTGAAATAGGGCAACCTTTGGGAAACCGTGATCACAACACAGTCTCATTTGAGATTGAAGTAAAAAAACAAAGCTGCAAGGAGCCAACAAAAACGCTTAACTTTAAAAAGGGCAGATTTGAATGGTCTAAGGGCAGCAATACAAAGTATATACTAGGACAAAGAGAACCAACAGGTAAAATTACTGAGCATAAATAAACAACGTTCAAATCCTTCAAATGTACATACTTTTCACCATATACCATGTGGAAATAAATGTAGAAGTAGTAAATCACATCCCATGAGGCTTAACAATGATTTAAGTTATAAAAAAAAAAAAGAGGGAACAGAGACTGCTTTACATGAGTACAAGGAAATCAACAAGGCTTGCAAAGGGTCTCTACCAGTTGACTGGAGAAAAGCAGATGTGATTCCTATTTTTAAGAAGGAAGCAAGACTAAATCCAGGAAATTATAGACTTGTAAGCCTCACTTCTGTAGTGGGAAATCTTCTAGAAGGATAATAGGGGATAGTATACAAGAATATGTCTGTTTAAACAAGATTATACGTAGGAGTCAACAAGTATTTATGAGGGATAGGTCATGTCAAACAACCCTAATTAGTTTCAATGAGGCGAAGTAAGAAATTGGATCAAGGTAACTACAAAATCCAAAAAGACTACATCCACAAAGGCTTTTGATATGGTGCCACGTGGAAGACAATCCTAAATGAGTGAATATAGGGGTATTTGATATTGAAAGGGATTTGGGAGTGCTTGTGGACAAACCACATAGGTAGCAGTGCTCAATGCTAAGCAGCATCTGCAAAGGCAAGTGAAATATTAGCATGTATTAAGAAGGGTATAGAAGCAAGGTAAGCAAATATAATTCGGACACTATACGAATCCCTAGTACGCCCTCATTTGGAATATGGAGTACAATTTTGGGCACCACTTCATAAAAAGGACATTTTAGAGCTGAAAAAAGTACAGAGAAGGACTAGAAAACTAATGAGGGGAATGGAGGGGCTAAGTTATGAAGAAACACTAACCAACTTAAACGTATTTTCTCAAGAAAAAAGGCGTCTAAGAGGGGATATGATAACCTTATATAAATATATCCAGGGCCAATATAAAGCTTTGTCAAGTAAACTTTTTGTGCCAAGTGGTTTTCAAGAGAAAATCCTTTGAGGTTAGAAGTAAAAAGATTTCACCTTAAAGAAAGAAAAGGGTTCTTCACAGTAAGGGTGGTTCATCTGTGGAATTCTCTACCAGCGAATTTGATAGAAAACTTTAAAAAGGGACTGGATATATTTTTAAATAAAAAGGGCATTCAGAGTTATCCTGGATAATTAGAGAGGGAGAATTAATCCAGGGAGAAATCCGACCTCAATATCTGGGGTCAGGAAGGATTTTTTTTTAACCATTTTGAGACAATTTCAATGTTTTCTTTTCTTCCGTTTGCCTCCCTCTGGATCAGTTACCAACTAATCCAGACATTGCAGATGATAGAAATCTAAAAAGGTTGAACATGGTGGACTAAATACTTTTTTCAGCCTCATCTACTATGTAGCTATGCAATACAAATACAAGTACGTTTCTGATGAATATAAGTTTTAAACAAATATCTTATAGAAAAAAGAAAAAAATTACATAGCTGTCTGACCCCGGAGTAAGTGTTATTTATTTTTATTTTTTCCTATTTTTCCATTATGCAACAAAAAAAGTTACCATGGATAACCATTTTCTAAAGAATAAGTCTATTTTTCTAGATATGACACATCATCAATTTTGTTAATAATTAGCTGCCAAGAAAGAGCTTGCCTTTTCCAATAAGTTGCAATGTGGAGATTAATAATACCAAAAATAGTGAACAACATTTTTTTTTTTTTTTTTTTTAACTATAGCCTTTAAAGCTTTAATAAGTACAGTTTGAGTTTTACAAGCCAAACTGAAATTATTTAAATCAAACACTAAATGTATTGCTAATTACTAATAAACAAAATGAAATATTATTGTAAGAACATTACATTGAAGAAACAGAAATCTGACCAGGCACATATGGTTGCTTACTTGTAGAGGTCAGGTTGAGGTTGTTCGCATTCAATGGTTGCCCTAAGCTTATCGACAGCTTCAACAGTGCATAAGTTAGTGGTTTCCCGCACAGCAAAATAGGTCTAGGAAAGAAAAAACAAACAAAAAATAAAACATACTGATAACTAAAAAATATATTAATGAGATATTGCAGTACATCAGATTACTTGTTTCATCAAATAGCGGCACCTACCACTTTACCTAGCATGTAAACATAAAAAACAAGCTATTTTTAAATAGCAACTAGATTTATTCAATAAATACTGTTAAAATCTGAACATAAAAAGGAGCTTTTAATACACTGTTTTTACATTGCATTATGTGTTTTAGATTACCAAGTTAAATAAAAAAAAGAACTAATTTCCCCAAGTTACTTGATTGCAGCGATTTCTCTACATTATGGTTGTCTTTTTCACCCTCCCTGAGAGTCTATGCTCGGACATGCTTTTTTATATTATATTTAAAAAAAATACACTTTAGATTAAGTTATAAATATAATATGGTTAATCTTTAATATTTCATATAATGCTTATAATGAAATGTAATATACAATCACAACCTTATTGTACTGGCTGTGAAGAAGAAGCATATGTGAACAGGACAAACCATCACACACCTATAATCTACAAATTGGTTTAATGTGCGTCTTAAAGGGGCACTGTAATGGTAAAACATTTATACAGTAAGACTTAAATAATTCAGTAAAATCATGACTGTGTGGACCAATAGGAAGACATGTGGGATTTATTATTATCATAGTTTATTTGTAACGCACCAACATATTCTGTAGCGCTATACATGGGGTACGATCATGGCAAAACAATAGCAGTATTAACATGTTGCAAAGGATGGAGAGCCCTGTCTTTGAGCTTAGAATCCAGTGTCCAAAGTGCTTTCCCAAAGCAGGGAGTTTCTTCACTTCAGAAATGGTAGGATAGAGGGAGGCCAAAATGCAACTCCTAGTGGAGAGCAGATCAAAATTCAATATTCAATAATATTTCATAACTATGCACAATCAGGCTTGCGTAGTTCCATTATGATGGATACAGTACATACACTTATTATTGTTTTATCACTATGGTGTCCCATTAACATAGTTTGGCGCCATGGCTCCTACATTTTGTCCAAGCTTTATAGCTTCTTACAAAGTAAACTTAACACAAAACTCTGATTGATGACCTTACAGTTGAATACTTAAATGTAATACGATTATTTTTAAAATGTATACAGATCATGTCTTTGGAGTAGAAATGGTATGTTTGAAAGCAGTTAATGCCCATAGCAAGAGAGCTGCTATTCTTAGATTCTGCTTCTAAAAAAGGTTCTGTTCCCAGCAGGCTTATCATTGATGGAATAGACCTCTAAAAGCGAACACTCTGGGTTTTATTCTATTTATAGAGCAGACTGGAGTTTCCAGCTTGTTGAGTTTGCCAAGCTTTCTGCCAGAGATCTGTGCAAAGGTCCTCTCTGCATACAGCAAGTCAGATACACATCCAGGCACAAGGATCACATGAACAATTTGTGGACTCTTAAATTAAACCGGTTGCGTTCAAACAAGGACAAGATCACATGAGCTAATATGTGCTGAGCTGTGGTGATTGCCAAACCCATCTCCAAATACTGCATACATGGTCTCAATAAATTATACAGTGTGTGGCTTCTCTGTCCACAGTAACATCATAAGATTTGTCACTGCTTATTTACAGATTGTACAATATGTGAGGAAGCGGGTGCATGCACAGTTATGGCAGCTAACCTCTTATAATGTGTATGAATTCTCTTTATAAAATTATAAAACCAAATGCTCCTAATTTATACAGGGTTTGGTCCATTATCTTGACTAAAGGAGACTGCAGTCATGACCGTGGACCCAAAGCTTCAGGGGCTTTTCAGTAATTGATTGAAATAATCTCTCATGGGCAGCAAATAAATCTCTGCTTGTGGGTAAATCAGCTTGAAATAGCAACCTTCAGCGTTAATATATATATAATAAACTTTTTTACAATTATTTAGTTGTTAAAGGATTAGTTATTACATATAGTTTTAAAATGATGTTAGATTTGAAACCTCCACTGCCACTTTACTAATAAAATGTGCTGGCTAACCTAAACCACCTGTCCCTTATCCCGCACACCAGGATAGGAGAAAAGTATACAATATTTATGAGTCAGGCAGATTTTTTTTTTCTAAGAGCCAGATTTACGGAGATACATTATACGTCTGAGACTTTTTCACCCTTGCTTTATTCATTTTCCAAGTTGCAATTACTTTCAAGAACATTCAACCAACAGCTCATCAGGGCATCTTTGCAATATTAAACAGACTCTTTGGGCATTTTTTTCCGTTTAATTTAAAATGTAAAATAACATTATATTACACTTTATTCTAAGAAGCCACCAGTGCAACAGTTTTCACATTCTGTAACTTCCCCCTTTCTTCCTGTTCTCTCTCACTTGTAAGGTGAAATAATTCAAAGCTGGGACCTTAAGCCATGCCCACAAGGAGGGCTTCACACTACTAGTGATATTGCTCAGACATACAGCATGTCACGGTCAGCTTGCAGCAGAGCAGCATGGGATGTTGGTAGTGTGAAACCCTACATGTGAATGTGGCTTTAGGTCACAGTTGTGAAACATGAGAATGAACAGAAAGATGGGAAAATTTTCAGAAGTGGGAACCCGTTTCTCTGTAAAGTTTATATTACAATTACATAGAAGAGGACACAAATTACTTACCTAGATTAAGCAAATGTATGTTTTACTTCAATGTTTTAAGAGTCTTTTTAATAAAATCTATGCGTTATGAATGAACATGTTTCAATCCACAGAACGAAAAACTTTACCTTGAAGTTGGATTCTCCATCGAGACTTGCTGTGGTAACAGTGCAGGTCCCATCAGCACAGCTCGAAGATAACAGGATCAAGTCACATGGGAAGGTCTCATTGTCTCGTACTTCAACTATATCACCAACCTGCAAGTAAAAAAAAAATCCATCTGAAGATGACATTGTTTTTGATATATATAACCAGATGAAGGAAGATTTTAGAGGAGCCAGATATAGTTACATAATATTTGAGGTTGAATTAAGACTGTTAGTCTATCAAGTTCAACCTTTTTATATCTCTTCTGATACTTTTATTTTGTGGACTATTTGTTAATAATTGTTAATTGATCCAGAGGAATGCAAACCCCCCCAAAAAAACATTGAAAAACTTTGCAATATGTCTTATAAGAAGGGGAAAAAAATCCTTCCTGACCCCAGAGACTGGTGATCAAATTTCTCCCTGGATCAATATTCCTTCGCTAGTTATCTAGGATAACCTTTTTAAAAGGTTATCTATCAAATTTGCCGTCACTTCCTCTTTTGGTAGAGAATTCCACAGTTTAAATACCCTAACTGTGAAGAACAATTTTCTTTAAGGTGAAATCTTTTTCACTCTCACCTCTTGTCAGTTGAAAATCCCTTGGCACAAAAAGTTCACTTGACAAAGCCTTATATTGACCCTGGATGTATTTAAATAAGGTAATCTGCATTACATTATACTTTAGAAAAATATGTTTGTGTCAGAAGTTGACATTTTAGGTGTATGGGCTTCCAGGAATATTCCACAGACATATATATATATGTAGATGCAGACACACACACCTCAGATGGTGTGGGTTGAGACGAGACAAACAAAAAAGTGTTTACAGAGTATTTGGGCTGAAGATAAGAGAGACAGAGAAATGTTTTGTATGGAGCAGGAAAAAGATACATAAGTGTATCATTTGCTTGAAAATGGAAAAAGACAAAGAGGCAACAGCTTGGGAGCTGATCAGCAATCTGCAAGCAAAGTGAAAAGCTGGACTTCTGAAGAATACAGGCCATTGCTTTTTGTACAAACTATTGGACTTTTCTTTAACCAGGGTTAGCTGGATGAGAGCCTGGATAGCAAGGGAACCATCTACTAAAGGTGGGATCTAAGCCCTTTATTTCAATAATATGAAGTTTGTTAGAATTATAAGGAACATGAGTATCGGAAATGTTGAGATTTTGACGATATCCTGGTATTTTTTAATATTTTGAGTGTGGATGAAATCAACAAAATTTCTATTTAAATGACCAATGTAATGCCCTAAAAAGATAAGCTAGTTATATTATCTATACATTGATTATAATAAAATTTCCATTTAATGATTTATAATAGCAATATTCAACATTAAATTCACTTTGAAAGATCAGAGTATCAGTTGAGTTTTGTTTCTACCCTGATAAAGTCAAAGCAGAAGGTTGGGAGCTTGTTGGCAGGTATAAAAGGTTTTAAGAAAATCCTGACTACATCTAGGAGGCCAAACAATTATTTATAGGTATTATTCAAATCAAAAGTGTGTTGCCAAAGGAAATCTCTAACAAACCAAGTCTCAGTCTAATGGAAACCATTGTATTGGTATAATTGTGCCTTTAAAATGTAGTTGTTCTCGGCTAGACACAGCCACCTCCCTCTATTGACCTTATAAAATCGATAAAGGCTGAACTTTGAAAGCAGGTTTAATATTTAATATCATTGCTTTAAATCACTGAATATGAACTTTATTAAATGATCAATGCCTAATTAAATATAACACAGATTCAAATCAAAGGAAAAGTGGAAGACGTCTAGAAAAATTGGAGCAGATCATGAAAAAAAAAAATGATTAAAAGCTATTTTTTTATAAAATGCCTATCCAACAACATTTTGGTAACTGTACGCTTCATAAAAAGTATTAGGACGGTCACATATGATGGCATGCTGGCAGCCTTGTGCCAATGAAGAAGCACCAGCTCCATTACAGTTTGTTTAACAATGAAAAACCTCAAGCTTTAGACTTTCAAGTGCAACATTCTGTGAAGGGCACAAGACTCCAGGGAAATGAAGACACAGAAAACTCTAATAAAAAAAGAAAAAGCACACACCTCACTTTCTAAGTAATTGTTCATAGTTGTTTTAAGACTCCAAATTATATATATTTTTCACTACATATATTAAAGGGCAACTACAATGATTACACAACATATTTTTTTCCCCATTAAAAACAACAACACAAAAACAAAAAATAGAATTGAAGTAAAAAAAAAAATAATCTATAATACGTATATTTACACCTTACAGCTGAACTTTAGTATTGCAGATTGAGGCAATACTGCCTTATTACACAACACTTCTCTCACCCTCCTGCACCACACACAAAACCTTTAGATTGAAAACTCACAGACTTACAATCTTGCATGGTGCTTGGGGAAAACACTATGTACTTCATTCTTCCAATGTGTTAATATTAAATATGTTTTTGCCTGGAAATTAACTTATGTATAGCGCTACGGAAGATATTGTCGCGTTACAAATAAACAATAATAAAAATAATAAAGTGTGACTGGGGGCGGAGAGAGACTCGGGACAGCTTTCCTAATAACCGTCTTTCCCGGTCTCTTTCTTTGCAATTGCCATTGCATGCAAGCATACCTGTGTGTAGTAATTTTGAGCACACCCACCTGGACATATCTGCTCCCACCTCATGGATACCCAATAGTATGTAGAGAGAAACTCTGCCAGAGACTGATCACATATATAGTTGAGAGCAAGCGGGTTGTTGCTAACGCTGCAAGCTCGAAAAGTGAGGACCGCCGCTGCTGGCACGGAGCGCCAAAGGCGCTCCTTGCCAGCAACTCCGGACCTCGCATAATTTACGGACTTACGAGAAACAAATACGAGACGCAGAACTTAGAAAAAAAAACATTACGACCTCGCAAAAATACAACCTTACCACCCGAAACCAGCGCACGTGAAATCATTAAAAACACAATAAATACACACAACAAATACATAAAAAGCTTACCCACAGCAAGGGGGGCACCCAGAACCTCGAAAACTGAAGTTACACCTCAAGTTAACGCAAAATAGAAGAGTTTAGACACCCAAAAATCGGCTAAGCAAGAGAAAAAATGGCTGCAGAAAAAAACGAAACCGAGGCTACAGGACCCTAAAGATGCAAAACACCACCAAACACATATGGATTTTCCAAAAAAGACGGACGCAATCCAAGAACAAGGACGCCAAATCAGCCACAGACGTGTACCACACATTAGGCGCCATTTTACAACACTAACTTACACAATCCAGAAGTACACAGCTACCCTAACGGATTTGCCACGCACACTATTTATACTACACAATGCACACATTACGGACACTTACACAGCAGCTCCACAGCCCTCAAAACACACATTGTATGCTGCGGCAACATCAAAACATATTGCCAGCTCTTCTGCACAATGCTTCCTGCATATATTACTTCAAAATAGGTAAAGTATATTCATGTATTATTTTTGTAATTATTTCATTAGCAAAAAAAAAAAAAAAAGCTCATAGCACACATACAACCAATAGCCTCGCAATGAGCGCCAAAGACGCTCATTGCAAGCCACGTGATGAGCGCCGAAGCCGCTCAGCGCGAGGCTCGCAATGAGCGCCGAAGCATCTTGGAACACCAACAAAATTCATCTCTGAACCAAACACCATTACCTGCCTTACAATCTTATTGCCGCCATTTTTTGACGGGCAAGTTGCTAGTAAACTAATATTTATATGAAGGTGTTACAGGCCAAAATGTATTTATTTTTGTACCAAAATACTGATAGTATTGCGAATTGTTATTAAATAAAACTATTTTATGGCCACTAACGAGGTTCTTCAAAGCAAATACATATATCAATTCAAAAGTGACAGAGCTGAAACGGCCATTTATTTCAGCTACATTTGGATTTACTAAAAGCATATTAAAAAAAAATGTTTTGGGAGTTTTTAAATATGTGCCTTTTTCACTGAGAAATCAAATAATAAAATCTGTGTTTACATGTGTAACAGACTGCCCAAAGAAATGGAAAGGTTTTTGTCACGTATATGTCCAGTTTGAAGAGAACCAGCATCATAATGGTTCCTATTTTTCCTTTAATGTAAATGGCGTCGCTCAGTCATGACCGACTCTCTGTGACCTCATGGAGAACACATTATGCTAATCCACTTGCTTTTCATGGCAGAAATACTGGATTGGGTTGCCAGTTGCTTCTCCAGTAGGCCACAGCATACAGCTCCTGATATTCCCAGGTGGTCTCCCATCTTAGTACTGACCAGTGTGACCTCTTGGTTCCCTGGCTGGATTCAAACCTAGGATGCTGTGGTAAAACCTGCATCCTATCCACTGGGCCATTCTGCTCTCTTGCCTCTCTAGTATTTGAACTATGCAGACCAGGGAAGGTGGGGGTTAGTTTTCCGTGCAGTGATCCCAACAACTACAAATGTAACTGGTACTCACATAAAACCTATGGATGAACTAGCCAGTTCAGTGTAACCTGAGTCTACGGAGAAGCTAAGCTATCAATCAGAGCCTTCCCCCATAGAGCCTCACACGCCGAATGCTGCGCCCTGCAATCTGTTAATTACTCATGTAACAGCCAGTGGGCAGAATAGTTTTATATCTGTGTGTGTATATATATATATATATATATATATATATATATATATATATATATATATATATATATATATAGTCTAAATATTTTTAGCTGTTATTAGTGTAATTAAAAATAGAACATTTTAACATACAATCTTGTACTCTTTCACACCATGAACAGCACTTGCAGTGAGTTCAGTGTCCCTTTAAGAAAAATTATCCTTCACTGTTTGCGTGGATCAGAACATTCATTCAATTGATACTTGTTATCAATATAGGAGAACAATCTCACTACTCCCATACAAAGAGGGGGAACATAACAAACAGGGCCAGGTAGCCTTTATCAAGCAATTCAAACTCATCACTTTTTTTGTACCTCCGTTGTGTTTGGAGCTGTGATGCTCTCCTCCCACATGTTATTTGGAAAAATCTTTAAAAATTATCTTTTCATAAGAATATTATGTATTTTATGCATATACTTTGCAAATATTAAATTGAACACATTATATACTTTCATTCACCTTTTCACACTCAAAATTAAGTAATGATCAATGTATTTACCTTGATTGATTCACTCTCCTTTTTGACCTTTTTGGAGTTTTCAATAATGTAAACAGTGCTCTTGTTGACTTCATTGTCAGCTCGATGCCGAAGCCAGTCTTCATATCCCTAAAATAAGTATATAATCAGATGTTTAAAGACGTATATAGAATCCGATACGTAGATAAATCAATTAAATGGACTGTGCAAGTAGTGAAATATCGGGCAAACATGGAAACAATTAATTATACCTCATATTTCAAAATTCAAGAAGCCTTATAAAAGTAAAAAGGCAATAGGGTTTAGGACACCATGGGGGTTCATACAGACCCCATGATAAAGGGGTTAATGTTAAGTGCCATGAAGGTCTCCCTTGGAGATAGGTAAAGGCCACATGGAGTAGATTATATATTAATGGGATAGGTGTCCATAGAAAGACTGTGTGTGTAATTAGATATATATTTTTTTATCTTTTACATCAAACTATTCTTTAGTGGAAGCATCCATTTTCTTCTGGCAGCTGACTGTCGGTTATCATTTCAGGAGGGTGTGTTCATGTAAACTAATAAGCTTTTCACTACTGCTACTGAAAGCTCTGGCAATTTAGAGGACACATTTTTCATTGTGCTAATAGATACTTCCTGTTCTATCAAAAAGTCTCCTGACACCTCAGGAAGTTCATTATCAAAAAACAAAATGGTAGATCCCACATCCTAATATAAAAAGTAATAATTACTGTATTAATTTATTTTTCCACACAAAGTTTTTTAAAATAGTCTATTATTAGATCGCCTCAGTGGTCCTCTAATATTGAATATTGTTTTTGTTAATATATAGAAATTATGTGAAATGTATTAATGACCAGTGCCTAATTAACACATCTAAAATCTACCAAGGCATTACTACTGGATTCTTTGGTTATTTACACACGCACAGGAACTGGATCAATAAATGTTGTGATAAGTAAAGGTGCTGCAGGCTTCCATATCACAATTGAGAATCACAGACACAGATGGTAGTCTCACATCATAATGTGATTAGTTTCATATGGCTCTCAGTTATTTTTATGATAAAGTCAGCAGCTCTTATTTGTATGACTGAATAAATCAGATTACATCTATCTCAGACCTGAGAGTGCCACATGCATCCCTCGGCTGCCTGTGCGTAAAGATTAATACAATCGGATTGAAGATTACAGAAATATACAGTAACTCCTTTTTTCTTTAAAAAAAGTCAAACAATAAATACATAAAAACTATAAGAAATACATCAGGGAGTAATTAGAAATAATTAGTATAATTATGGCTAAAAATTAACTAGTGTGTGCAGATCACATTGGATAATTAGCAATCATTTTTAGATTGAAAACAATGCATGCATAGCCCCATATAGTAACTAAGACTATCCATTATAAAAAGCAATTAATCAAATGATTATTATTAAAAGTTGCATTTTCCTACAGTAAACCAACATTGGCGTTTGTAATTTTCTGCCAGCCTTTCTGATCCAACTACAAATAGAGATTAATATCCTTTGTTAATTGAAAGATCATTGTCATTAATTACTCAATAGTCCCTGAGCCACTTGTCCGTTAATAAAAAATAAAAAAATTAGACATGCTAAGACCATGGTGGCTGGACTCAAGACAATGAACTACATTTTTCAGGGCTAATCAGAAATTAATGACAATGATCTCTAACAAAAACTATGCATCTGCTTTTTTGGGTAGATCACAAAGGCTAACAGCTCAAAGTGGCAAACTTCAACATTAGATTAATGTAGGATTTTTTTTTATAATATTCAACTGATTAAGTGCTATCTAGACTGTCCTTTGTATCATTAAATCTGTCAAAACACACACAATATATATATATATATATATATATATATATATATATATATATATATATATATATATATATATAAAAAAGCAAATATCAATGTAAGTTTATAGTAAGAAAATGCATTTTTTAAATTGGATACTACCAGTAATTTCTAATTATACAATTTTTGAAACTTTCTCTGTGTCCATTTAACATCTGAAGAAATTGTAAACCGATCCCTTTAAGGCGTCCTGCTCCTTTTTGAAGCTGTACAACTATGATGTTCTGGAAGAAATGCTTGGCTTATTATTTGCTTGATTAACCAAACAGCTCAGTACTTTGATCAACCTGCATGTTGTATTTTTTGTTAACAGGACATCCTGGTCACTTGTTTATACTTTAACAACCTGCTGCTAGTATTGGGCAAGTGTGTGATTTGACAGCAAGGTACCAAGCCCACGTGAACCTGTAGGTGCTTCCTTGCATGAAATATATCTTTTAGCCTAAAATCAGTAGCAGATTGCTTAATTTATCTTCTCTTCTCTGCAACTCACATCACTGTCTCGTCTTGGAGCTATGATAAAATCAACAGAGTAAACCCATAATGAGATCAGGAAAATACCGCAAAAAAAACTTGATTTTAATGACAAAAAAAAAGAATGTCGATGACTTGGCTGGTGCTGGAGGTATCCATGGTGAAATTGTGATTGTTGCTTGTAAGAGGTGCATTTACATTTCTGGAGGAGCAGGGCTTGCATTTATCCTTGCAAATGTCTGTATATTAGCATGTGTGTAGAAAAGTGGTAGGTGTCAAATACTAAAAGCTCAAGTGACGTAACAAATCCTTTGCTTCTCACCAGCCCTTCCTGCACGGATATAGGACAAGAACTCCCTTCATGCTCTGTGCTAGCAGGAAGTGCTGAAGCCAGGCAATTATAGTAATTATCTATAGTCAAACAAAAAAATATTTTTAATTGGAAATCTAATGTTTGAATACTTACATGGCTGCTATTGTAGGCACATACTTCACATTTTTTTTTTAATGAACTGTGGAGTACTTTTAAGAATCATTACATTTAAAAATTGTGCTCTAACTTAATAGGGATATTATGTACAAGTGTTAAAATGTTAATATTTATTAATATATTGGTTGTACATTTTTAGCTTTGCAAATAAACACTATTTTACACTGAATGTTTTTCAGTGTGAAATACTTTGGCACTTACAACTGATTTAAAGGGACTCTTGCTGCAAAATCTAATTGTTTTCAAAAAAAATCTTACATTGAATACATTTTCTGCTTTTCAATATATTTGTCTTCTAAAAATTACTGTAACTTTTAAAAGCACCCTCTAGGGCAGGGGTGGATTTGAGGATAGCCCTGCTGCACCCAGGTGAGACTACAATTTCTTCACTCATCCTAATTGACTTGTCTGTGCACAAAGGAAATCCACAAATCCAGGCCAGTGTGCGGCCCAGCAGGACCGAACTTGGACACCTGTGCTCTAGAGTAAGAGATTCTTGCTATCTGGAGCTCCCCCTGTTTTCTACCTCATGTGTGCCATGTTTCCCAACTGTGATCTAACGTCACGACCACAGGGAGGAGCCTCACACTACCAATGTGTCCTGATGTGTACTGCAAGTAGAGAGTGACATGCTATGTATCTGCACTGGTAACTTGGAGGTTTGGCTTTAGGTCACAGCTGTGAAATTTGGCAACCTGCATGAAATAGAACAGGAAGAAAGGGGACACTTGACAAAGGTACTCTGAAGTGAAGTGTAATTTTAATATGAAAAAATACTTGCATCACCTAGATTTTGCCTAAAGAGTCCTTTCAACTGATGAGATACGTTACCTGTTTAATCGCTGTAACGGTGATCACAAAGAACAGAGGAAGGCCACTGGTTACTGGACTTGTCGGCGTATCTACAATAGCCTGTGAAATGAGCGACAAAGACTTCCTTTTATTAGAGCAGTCCATATTTATCTGTAATTTAACCATAGCAAATCATTCCCCGATGTCTCTATCATAGATTTTTTTTGCAATTGCCTTTAGGCAACAAACAATGTGTGGAGACAACCAGAGAATAATTAGCAGTGATTAACTAGGATCATGATAGAACACACTGTATAAATAATAATAATAATAAGTAATAGAATTATTTCAAATTATAGGGCATGCCATTCTTCTTTATAACCTACCCAATCTATAAAAGTAATGATACTGAATACATCCATCCAGATTATTTTTAACAACTAATTATATTTATGTGTGTACAATTAGTGTAACAATTGGAGCATTTGCAGTGTCACTGTAAAATCTATATTTATTTAACTTTTGCAAAAAAACAAACATTTTGTGCATTACAATGTATAGTTCATCAAAAGATCATATTAAAAATAAAGAAGTAGAACAGTCCTTTAAAGGTTCACTGTGGTGGCCTAGCATAAGGAGCTAGTTATTTCAATTAGAAATTATAATGAAATGGCAAATGCATATTTTAGAATAGCAATGTTTGTTGTTGTATGCGTCGTTCAGTTGTGTCTGACTCTCCATGACCTCATGGACCGTAACACACCATGCTGATCCACTTGGTATTCCTGGCAAGGACATTGGAGTGTGTTGCCAGTTCCTTTTCTAGTGGGCCACCGCATACAGCTCCTGGTATTCCTTGGTGGTCTCCCATCCAAGTACTGACCAGACCCAACCCTGCATGCCTTCAGGGCGGTGTGACCTCTTGGTTCCCTGACTGGAATCAAAGCCAGGTCGCAGTGGTGAAAGCACCGAATCCTAACCACTGGACCACCAGGAAACCCGTTAGAATAGCAATATTCAGTGTTAAATATTAAGCAATATACTTTTATATTGCCATCACAAATGTACATCAGAATGGTTAAAATATATAAAAAAAAAATAAAATAAAAAAAAAAGCCAAATGATGCAACTAACAGAGGACCAATATTTGATTTTTGTCTACTTCTATCTTAAATGCAATGAACAGGGAACAATGAAATAAAACAAGGCTTCCTCAGAATAAACACAAATTCCTTTTTGGCTTCAACTGACATTTTTCCTTTATACTACTTTGAAATACTGTAGATGAAAGAAACTTAGCACTTCATAAGGTTTTCTGAAAATTATTATTTTTTCATCCATTTCCTAAAAGTTAGTGAAGGAAAAAAAGCCAGTAAAGCTGCTTTGCTTTCTTGCTGTATTTGGGGGGGGGGGGGGGGGGAATCAAAGTATAAAAGCAAATCATGTTGTTTTTTTCTGCTTGCCTTCTTCTAGATCAATTAACAAATTAATCAACAACTAAAAATGAGTGTGCAGATTACAAAAGATCAGAGAAGATCTAAAAAGGTTGAACTGGATAGACTAAAAAAATCTATTGTAATTTCTGATAGTTTAAAATTAAGGTTAACACCCCCTCCCATTTGTTTTGGCCAATCCGGTTAGATGAAAGATTTGAGACATAGCACTATGTTAGTTGCTATGGCAACACCACACTGCATAGTCAGGAAGCAGAGATGAGTCATATGCCAGCAGTGACTGGGAGGCTGACAACACTGCTCTCCTATTGGGTGAGCAAGCAAGAACAGGTAAATAGTGGGTTAATATTGCTCCCCATATGCTACATGCTGATTGGGTGGGGATCAGGAAGTTGTGTAGACACCCCCGGAGGGTGTCAACATAATCATTAAAAGGGATTTTTAGATATTCATAAAAATAAAATGTTTTATGAGATGTGCTACATACACATATACTGCTTTTTGCCTATAGAGTGCAGAAATGAATGAATCCAGCAAACTTAGATATCCCTTTAAGACAAATGATTAAAAGGGACAAGGAAGGCCATTTTTTTTTTATGTAAAAGGGGCAAGGTGATTTTGAAGTTGCGCTGTAAAATCTCCAAATTCTCCCGTATCATAGCTATGATTTGCATAGCGATTGGAATAGTATCCGCCTTCCAGGCATAGGCTAGGGCTCTCTTACACCCCAAGGTAATTTGGAAAGCCAGAGCATTCGTTTGTTTAATTTGTGTTATTAGAGGACGACATAAGAAGAACAATGGGTCTAGTGGAATAATCTTGTTCAAGCAATTCTGTTTTGGCAACAAACAAGTACAATTTAACATAAAGACAACCCCAACAAAGGTCTATGTTGGTTCCCCTCTGGCTAGAACTCTTCCAATGCAAAAGCTTGAAAACTTTGTATGCAGTTGTCTTAGTCAAGTGAGGTTTGTTACTATTGATATTTTACAATAGTGTAATGATCATTTATACTTTCTTCATACGCATTTCCCGTTTTTAAAAATGTTTCTGCATTGCTTCAATGTGCACAAATATCAATACCTTGACGGTATTCAATCTACAACCTTTATGGGAATCCATATATAGAGTCAAATCAATAAGGAGCTCTACAGCGATACACTCATCTCATAGCACTATTAATTATAAAAGGATTTATATGATATTCCGTAAGGAATAGAAGAGAGAAGAGGGTAAGTGATGAGAGATACAACAGGACAAAAAAGAGAGAGAGAGAGAGAGAGAGAGAGAGAGAGAGAGAGAGAGAGAGAGAGAGAGAGAGAGAGAGAGAGAGAGAGAGAGAGAGAGAGGGAAAAGGGAAGGTAGTGATATGCTGAAGAAAGGGAGAATACAGGCAGGGAGGAAGTAGACAGGCTATAGAAAGGGAGAAGAAAGAAAGGCTAGGGCAAGGAAGGAGACTGACTAGGAGGATATAGACAGACAAGGGAAAAGGAGGGGAGAGAAAGGGGAAACGGAAGTAGATAGATAGACAGTCTTTAGATGACAGAAGGCAATGGAAATAGAGGACAGAGATATAAGTGTGGTCCAAGCCTACCCTACCAAATCGAGAAATTACTTTCCTCTAATCGCATAAAAAAAAATGTAATGGACCAGTGTTATTGGTTCTAAAATGTTCTGGAGAGTTATTACTGTAGATTCCATCTTCCTTCCAGTTAATAACTTGATTAATTGTACCCTAATCTATTTAGGACACCTACAGCCTTATTTTATTGCAATTCGGCAAATTCTAAAGAGCTCTATATAAGCACATAAAATACTTTTTTTTACCAAAGTTTTTAGCTCGTGAAGATTTTGCTTTTGGATAGAAGTTCACGAACTAAAAACTTCTATAAAAAATATGCTCTGTGCTTATATAAAGTCCTTTAGAATTTGCCGAATTGAAATTTAATAAGGCTGCTAATGATTATGTTTGACTATTACATACACTGGAAGTCTGTATTAAACTATAAACGTATTTGATCGATAATGTATACTATATCACAAGCTATTTTAAATAAAGTTTGTGTAAAATTAGTGCTTATAATTGCATTCTTCTTACCTGAACCAGGAATATAATGAGGAAATAAAAATTAGCTATTCTTCTAAACTGCTCGAATAGGTTCTTTGGGATAAAATTCCACACAGTGTACTGCAAAAAAAAAAAAAAGGGGGAGGAAATGTTAATACAATTTGGCAAATAATTATTATTAAAGAAAAAAATAAATGAATAAATAGTACATTTGTGTTCACATTTGGAAATAAAGTTATTGTATTGCACTCTGAGAAACTGGGCAGGGTCATGCAAAGGATCCCACAATGCATTTTACTCTGATCCAATACAAATTTGTACATGGCACCATTTTGCATACGCCTGCTGTATAACACAGCTTTGAATCACAGCACAGCTTTTACAGGAGTTATGAGACAAAACCACAGGCAGCCACTGTTTCAATCTTAAATTAATTTAATCAGTGTGGGTCTAATACCTAACTTGGCTAATGTTGGGCAGCAAAAGAGTGACAAAAGTCCCCCACGGTATACATATGTACAGTGGATATAAAAAGTCTACACACCCCTGTTAAAATATCAGGTTTCTGTGCTGTGGGGTGATCTGAAGAGGGCTGTGCACAGGAGATGCCCTCGCAATCTGACAGATTTGGAGTGTTTTGCAAAGAAGAGTGGGCAAATCTTGTCAAGTCAAAATGTGCCATGCTGATAGACTCATACCCAAAAAGACTGAGTGCTGTAATAAAATCAAAAGGTGCTTCAACAAAGTATTAGTTTAAGGGTGTGCATACTTATGCAACCATATTATTTTATTTTTATATTTTTTCTTCCCTCCATCTAAAAGATTTCAGTTTGTTTTTCAATTGAGTTGTACAGTTTATAGGTCACATTAAAAGGTGGAAAAAGTTCTGAAATTATTTATCTTGGTTTTTTACAGCATAGAAACCTGAAATTTTAACAGGGGTGTGTAGACTTTTTATATCCACTGTATGTATATATACACACACATACATACACACTCAAATTCATCTAGATGACATAATTTCATATGGCAAACTAGATTCATGTGTGCACATATAGGAGAGGTTTATATGCAGTGACATTTCTGTACCTAACACACACATTATATATTACTATCGTTCATAGCACTGTCAGTTTTAGGTGGCACATTTACATTGCACAGATCGCTTTCTTTGCTTTCAAAATCTCCCCTCACCAACAAAAATGACAATAGTAGATTCCACGGTGGCAAAAACTACATTTGTTGGTTGTATTTATTTTTTTTTACTTCATAAAAAAATACTGTAAACAAAACAACAAAGTCAGAGGTGCTCATCAGAGAACGAACTAACCTTAATAGGTTAGTTCTATGGACATGATAACCCACTCTGAGAGCAACCTCTTTTAGCTCACTTGTGCCCTTCACAGGGAGAAATATCCTGTAGTATATCAGTCTGGTCCCACTCAAGAGTGATCCAGCCCCGAAATACCAGGCAATTCTACCCTGAACAGGAGAAACAGCAAACCACAGATGCGTTTCAGCCTCTATGGGCACTAGAAGGTTGCTCTCAGAGTGGGTTATCATGTCCATAGAACTGACCTATTAAGGTTAGTTCGTTCTCTGACAGAGCACTTCTAACTTTGTTTATGCAAATGAACCTTACGGATTAGTCTCCCTAAGGGTGATAGGGGACTCCAGATGTGGCCCCTTGCTCACTGTGCCTTAGGGAGTTCAGCTGCACCTCACTGACGAGGCCCAATGAAGCACGCAACGTATGTCTGCGGTTTGCGGTTTCTCCTGTTCAGGGTAGAATTGCCTGGTATTTCGGGGCTGGGTCACTCTAGTGAGTGGGACCAGACTGATATACTGCAGGATATTTCTCCCTGTGAAGGGCACAAGTGAGCTAAAAGAGGTTGCTCTCAGAGTGGCTTATCATGTCCATAGATCTAACATATTAAGGTTAGTTCGTTCTCTGACTGAGCACCTCTGACTTTGTTGTTTGTTTATAAAAAAATACTGTGCCTGTTTTCAAGTATCTTCAAGAGAGGGTTCCTTTAAAAGTTAAAGTTGAAGATGGACCACAGATTACCACAACTAACTGGTTAGCGATAAACAGACTAATGTGCATCTGGCCTGAGAGAGAAAGCAACAACTGATGTTTGATTTGGTGTTTATACAGTTATGCAAAAATAATGATTGGTGGTATGCTTAACATGTGTTTGATTCACCCCAGATATTGGTTACCTTCAGTCCACAAGAAGCTGCAATGTCAGAAAATTTGTGATACGATTTCAACTAATAGGGATCCCATCTTTCGCCCTGAATATTGTCACATTCTCTTGATCCATCACTCATTCTATTCAGCATGTTACTCTAATGCATATTTGTGTTGATATTATTGCTACATGGAAGTAAATACATTTGTACCTAATGAAGCGAATTCACCTTTGCATTATCCCTTATCAGTAACTCCTCCCATATTATTGCATTGTAATGTAGAGGGTAAATGAATACTTAGAACAGCGGTGGCCAACAAGCAGCTCTCCGACACTTCTCACGCACCCCAGCCTGTTCTCTAGACTGGGACAGCATGTCTCTCCAATGTAGGATCCATTTTATCTCTCCATAACTAGCAAATCACTCTTGCACTCCATTATCCTCATTATCTATATCTAATACACACCTACAGCGCTCTCACAGTGATTTAACCATTTCTCTACAGTTCAAATAAAAAAAACTGAAAACTATAGTGCAGCCCTTTCATGGACACATGGCCAGTGGAAACCAGGTTACAATTTAGTGACCTATTGTTCTATTAACTTAAAACATTTGCATATGCGTTACATGTATGTTATTAATCATGTGACTGCATACAATTTTACACAGCACTTCTTGCGTTTAAATAATGAATTTTATAAGCTTCCATTTTCCAATACTCAATAAAGTACAGTGCACTTAGTGACTGTACATTTAGAATAATATATGACCATGTGATTCAGCCATACATTAGATTTCATAAACATTCAAATATATTGATTAAACTTTACATCCATTTGCTTTCAAAGCACATCTATAAATGATGACCTAAGCATCTCTGTAAATTTGGTTTGCACAAATATAATTTTTTATAGAGCTATTGTGTTCCCTGGGGGTCTAGATGTTAGGATGCAGGGTTGGGCCTGGTCAGTACTTGGATGGGAGCTCACTTAGGAATACCAGGAGCTGTATGCTGTGGGCCACTGAAGAATGAACTGGTAACCCACTCCAGTATCTCTGCCATGAATACCAAGTGAATCAGTACAGTGTGTTACAGTCCATGAGGTCACGGAGAGTCGACACGACTGAACAATGCAAAAACACACTAATGCAATTCTACTATGTAGAGATCCACCAGTGTTTTGCTGCTTTGGTATTGGGGTTATGGACCTTGGATAATTAATTGTTTTCAATTGCTACAATAATAAAAAAGAATAATAAGTTTCTTTTTCAGAATTTTCAACAAATATTTTGGCCATTTTCAAAATAGCATATTGTACATATGATACATTAACATGCATTTAATATTGCTTACTTGGAACAATAGATTCAAAATTACACAATGTCCATTATATATATATATATATATATATATATATATATATATATATATATATATATATATATATATATTACACAGCATTGCTTTAACTGTAATTGGGCATACATTAAAAAGGTGCTGTTTGGATCAGTCTTGAAGTTTCTAATAAAATATTAAAAATTATATTTGTGCAAACCAAATTTACAGAGATGTTTAGGTAATACTTTAGTCCGTTTTACGAACTATATGGCTTCTTCAGTAGACTGACACAAATGAAATGCGTAGAAACTACCATTACTGTGTCTCACATGTAATGCCAATGCTAACATCACCACGTCACAACACCGTATCATCCAGAAGCACTGTCGGAAAGTAAAGCTCCAGCTATGAAGTAGCTAGACTAAAGGATTTACTGAGATAAACTTGCTTTGTATAAAAGATTGTGTCACCTGTAAAGCTTCATGAGTGATAGCTGCTCAGTCAGGAAGTGACTGCATCAGGTTCAGTGGAGCATCAGTATTGCACGAGGGGCCACAGGTAAATTATACAAGAAAACACATTTTTAAATGTCGAAAGAACCTGTACCTGTAGAATAGTAACACAAAATAGGACACTCAGTGGGAGGAGGTCCTAACTGTCTCTCTAAAGCTTTATTACCGTATTCTTAACTTGTATTTGGAAGAATATGACCATTTGTTTTTTATTTTCAGACATATTGAGCCTTAGTGCTCAAAATATTAATGTTAGGATTGACACGCAGACTGTTCCGTTCATCCAGCGCAATAACGCCACAACCCTACCCCCGCCTAGGAGTTAACAGGCTAGTGATTGGGGAAGCTTGTTTGCAGAGACAAGGAACCGTAAGTTACGCTACAGCAAGCGATACGGCAAGCTCAGGGTCTCTCAACCCCCTTGTATAAAAGACGACCCCCAATTTTGGCTTTTACAATTTAGGAAAAAAGTATATTACAGAAAAATACAGTGTGTGTATCTATATATACAGTGCCTTGCAAAAGTATTCCCCCCCCCCCCCCCCCTTGGCATTTTTCGTGTTTTGTTGCCTTACAACTTGGAATTAACATGGATTGTTTGAGGATTTGCATCAATTATTTTACAGAACATGCCCACAACTTTGAAGATGTTTTTTTTTTTTTTTATTGTGAAGCAAACAACGAATAGGACAAAATAATAGAAAAAGTCAATGTGCATAACTATTCACCCCCTAAAGTCAATACTTTGTAGAGCCACCTTTTGCAGCAATCACAGCTCCAAGTCACTTTGGATAAGTCTCTATGAGCTTGCCACATCTTACCATTCCTCCTTGCAAAACTGCTCCATCTCCTTCCTGGTTTGCGCTTGTGAACAGCAATTTTTAAGTCTGACCACAGATTTTCTATTGGATTGAGGTCTGGGCTTTGACTAGGCCACTCCAACACATTTACAGGTTTCCCCTTAAACCACTCAAGTATTGCTTTAGCAGTGTGTTTGGGGTCATTGTCCTGCTGGAAGGTGAACCTCCATCCTAGCCTCAAATCACGCACAGAGTGGTACAGGTTTTGCTCAAGAATATCCCTGTATTTAGCACCATCCATCTTTCCCTCAACTCTGACCAGTTTTCCAGTCCCGGCTGCTCAAAACATCCCCGCAGCATGATACTGCCACCACCATGTTTCACTGTGGGGATGGAGTTCTTTGGGTGATGTGATGCGTTGGATTTGCGCCAGACTTAGCGTTTTCTTTGATGGCCAAAAAGTTCAACTTTAGTTTCATCAGACCAGAGCACCTTCCTCCATACATTTTGGGAGTCGCCCACATGCCTTTTCGCAAGCTGAAAACGTGCTATTTCGTTTTTTCCTGAAAGTAATGGCTTTCTTCTGGCCACTCTGCCATAAAGACGAACACTTTGGAGCGTACAGCTTATTGTCCTCCTATGTACAGATACTCCAGTCTCTGCTGTGGAACTCTGCAGCTCCTCCAGGGTTACCTTAGGTCCCTGTACTGCCTCTCTGATTAATGCCCTCCTTGCCCGGTCCGTGAGTTTTGGTGGGCGGCCGTCTTTTGGCAGGTTTGCTGTTGTGCCATGTTCTTTCCATTTGGTTATGATAGATTTGATGGTGCTCCTGGGGATCATCAAATATTTGGATATTTTTTTATAACCTAACCCTGACTTGTACTTCTCAACAACATTGTCCCTTACTTGTTTGGAGAGTTCCTTGGTCTTCATGGCAGTGTTTGGTTAGTGGTGCCTCTTGCTTAGGTGTTGCAGCCTCTGGGGCCTTTCAAAAAGGTGTGTGTATGTAATGACAAATCATGTGACACTTAGATTGCACACAGATGGACATCATTTCACTAATTATGTGACTTCTGAAGGTAATTGGTTGCACCAGAGCTTTTTATGGGCTTCATAACAAAGGGGGTGAATACATACACACATGCCAATTTTCTGTTTTGTATTTCTCAAAAATAGTTTTATGTATATATTTTTCTCATTTCACTTCACCAACTTAGACTATTGTGTTCTGATCCATCACATAAAATTCAGATTAACAAAACATTGAACTTAAGGCTGTAATGTAACAAAATAGGTAAAAAGTCAAGGGAGGTGAATACTTTTGCAAGGCACTGTATAATTTATATACACACACACATTTATATATATATATATATATATATATATATATATATATATATATATATATATATATATATATATATATATATATATATATATATATATATATATACACATATACATACACACACACACACAGTAGAATCCCGGTTATCCGGCACCTAACTAACCAGCACTCTTAAGCAACCGGCACCAGCATCAATTCCCCCATTTTAAAATAACTCCCACTAAACCTGCAAAACTGGCACTATTCGGCAGTTTGAGACCGCAAAAAAAAAAAAAAAACTAACTTTTTTTCCCAATTGTTTTTTCTGGGTCTAAATGAATGGCCCAGTTTAGGTGCTAATGCCTTTTCGGGGACTCCCGATTAACCGGACACTACACTTATCCAGCAATAGGGAGTCCCCATATGTGACGGATAACGGGGTTTTTACTGTATATATATATATATATATATATATATATATATATATATATATATATATATATATATATATAGTCGTTCAGTCGCATCCGACTCTCCATGACTATGGAGGACTATGGACCGCAGCACGGCAGGTGCATCTCTCAATCACTGCCCCTCTGAGCTCCATCAAGTTAATGTTCATTGCTTCAGTGACCTCATTTATCCATCTCTGCCGTCCCCTTCTACTTGTGCCTTCCATCTTTCCCAGCATCAGAGTATTTTCTAGGGAATCCTGCCGTCTCATAATATGGCCAAAATATTTGAGCTTCAACCCAATGATGTTAGCATTCACTACCTTCTAGTGAACAGATTGTCTTGATTTCCTGAAGTATTGATTTATTTGATTGTCTTGCAGTCCAAATACAGTAGTACAGTAAATAAATAGTACATCTGTGTTCACATTTGAATGTCTAAAACAAGTTAAAAAATCTGCTTCCAGCTCAGAATTCCGAGAAAAACAGTTATTACACTGCATTTTGGGAAGCTTAGCCAGGACATGCAAATGTGCCCAAAAATGTATATATATATGTATATATATATATATATATATATATATATATATATATATATATATATATATATATATATATATATATATATATATATACACACATATACATACATACATTATTCTCAAGGCAATAAGTCCATGTTCTAGAATGCATCTTTGGGTGTATGACAGACAATAAAATCAACTGAAGGTTGAGAACAACAGTATTAAAAAACTGTCTAATATAAAATATTGCTTTCTGAAATCACTGAATATTAATTGTATTAACAAACAATCCATTATTAAATTGTCTAGAATCTGTTATGTCATTTAAGGCTATTTCGAACAACGAGCATGACTATTGCTCAGGCAACGTTCCATAAGCTTTGCCTTCTATTGTATTCACAACAATTAAGCCTCACTGTAATTAATCACTCACAAACTGCTAACTTTGTAATTTGAAATGAGAAAACTCAATATCAGGTTAGAAAAACCTATATAGGTGAATTATGGCATGCTGCAGACGGTTTCATTTAGAATTTGTAGGATGCAGTATTATTTATTGGCTTAGTATCAAAGGGTACTCTGATGGATGAGACCTTTCATTATTTCTTATTGCAGACTCATGCACCAGTAAACCTTGTGATTTTTGGTTTGTGAAAATATATTAGCAGCTCTAGATGTAAATCATGAAATTAACCTTTTCACCTGGTGAAATAATTAACAACTACTGTAAAGTGGCATTATCGCTAATAAAGCTTAGGGCTTCTATAGTTGGCAGGGAGGTAAATTAAAAATATAGTTCATATTCTAATTTTGTTTCAGAAATGAAAAAAAAAACAGATGTGTCTGAAAAAAAAATTATTTCTATCTGAAAAGAACCATTGTAGTTTAGGAAAAATGTCACCAACTAAAAAACTAACAGCATTAGCAACGGTTTAAGAAATTCACGTACCGTATTTATCGGCGTATAACACGCACCTCATTTTAAGAAGGAAATTTCAGGGGGGAAAAAACTTAAATTTCAAATAAAGAACTTTAAAGCAAAATAAGGGTAGCTCAGAACTTTTTTTTATTAATATTAACAACACTTATAAAGGTAAATAATGTAAAATGACAGTAAAAGCAACTGTTTTAACAAAGAAACTTGGATATTATATGTTTTTACAAAAGTTTACTCAGAAATCGCTGCCATCTGGGAAACCAAGACACTCCCCCACATCCTCATCCCCACTATCCTCAACCCCCCCATCCTCAACCTAAACCCCCTAAATACCTCCCCCTCTCCCTATAACACGCACACATCATTTTGCCCCTATTTTCAGGGAGAAAAAGTGTGTGTTATACGCCGATAAATACGGTAATTGCATTTTGTTACATCATAGAAACCTCAAACATGGTGTACTTTGTGCTTCACGTGTGTGCAGTAGCCAGTCCACTGATGTTCCAACATGTAGGTTTTAATCCATCAAAGACACAGTATGAAAAACGTCCTATTACTTGCCCAAGAACCGATGCATATCTACCAAGAAACTAGTATATTTGCCCTCAGGGACCAATACAGGGAAAGAGGCAGATACATATAGCTTCTATCAGGGCAGCCTCCTAGGTAGAGATCTTCCGTCTCCTTGGGCAGAAGGGGATCTGCCTGAACCTAGATTGCTACAGTTGAAATGTAATGTTTAAACTACATTAATTTTTTTCTTGAAATAATTTTTTTAATTCCTAATATTAAAAAGAAATTATATTGTACAACCATTACAACGCCATTAATTACTGACTGGACTTGGATGCATTGCTTCCACTGTCATGAGTGCAGTCTCCTGCACACAACAAAAAGAAAAGGCATACTCAGATCCATCTGCACTCGAGACAATAGAGCAACAATTCCCAAACCTCTCCTCAGGGACACAATGTATTAGCCCGATTCTGAATGTTATGTTAATTGAGGTGGAGTTTTCTAGGGGTGTACACGATAAAATGCAAATGACAAAAAATATAGGACATTTTGCTAACTTCAAGGTAAGCTAATTAATGTTTATTTTGGGATGTTTTCATGCAAAAAAATGTTTTTCATACACTAATAATTCTCCTCTATCAGATACATTCATAATCCAACTCACTTACATATCCCTTTAAGTAAAATTCAATGAAATAAGTACTGGCTATTACCTATACTTTAAAATGATATATTTGAAACAACTGTTTAATCACACAGTTGACTGGTAGGAAGAGACTGTTTAGACAGGACATACTTTTTTTCCTAACACCACATCCAGATACTGCTTCTCTAGACATAATTCCATCTCACATGTCACTTTTTGCAGATACTAAAAGATAATCAGCAAAAACTCTCCCTAATCACAGGTGCTTATTACACATTGCTTGAATCGGACAGATGTTGAGTTGCTGACTCAAAGTAGGAAAGAAGCAAACAAATGAAAAATAAAAGAGCTATGTTATACTATGGGACAAATTTACTAAGATGTAATAACTTTATTAAGACTAGAACAGGCAAAAAAAGGCATAAACCATGAAAGGTGTAACATGTACCCAGCATAGCAAAAGCCCAATTAGCGCAATTATGGAGTTAGGAAATATTAGGCAGTTACATTTTCCTCTGATGCATTCTTGAAACTTGTCATGCTGGCCTCCCTCCTTTCCCTGTAGTGCAGCCCTCAGAGCATGTCACTGTATGTTGGGGCAGGAATAAAGTTGTGAAACTCCACATTGCAGTTTGTAATGCACATAGTACAGCCAGATGTTTGCAAATGGTCCACAAGGTCATGTTGGGATTGGTAGGCATGGTTGTGCACCACAAACTACAATACTGAGAGTCACAGTTTTCAAAAGGTAACACATTCTAAGCTCTGTTCAACAGAGAATGGAGGAGGGGTAATACGGCAACCATTTATAAATGAGTATAGGGAAATTAAACAAAAAAATTAAAAATGCATAACTTTATATAAAATTAGTTAATACAGCTTTCATTAAGCTACATGTAATATAATGTCTCTTTTGTGGTTAAGTAATTGCGTAGTGTCCAACTCTCTATGACTCGATGGACCACAGCACGACATGCACATATATTGTTATGTCCTGGTTGTGCTTTGCCAAGAACACCATAATGGATAAGATACCGTACTGGGTTGCCAGTGGACTGCAATTTGTCTGACCGCTCTGCTATGACCTGCCCATCTTGGGTGACCCTACATGGTATAGCTCACAGTTTTATTGAAGAACACAGGCCCCTTCACAATAATAATAATAATAATAATAATAATATCATCATCAACAACAACCATAAGGTAGCCAACGATCCAGAAGGGGGGTGTCTCTATAATACTGGGATATTTTCAGTATTTTGCTGTTGCACAAAGTCATTTGTAGGTCCCCTGTCGCATACAATGTAGGCACATGTAGCTGTAAATAAAGCCAAAAACATATACAGGTGGTCAGATTGCCTTTCTACAAAAATATTATTTGCTCCTAACTGAAAAATAGCCCCCATTTCCACCATGTGGCTGGCAGAAGCCGAGGGCCACTACCCATTTGTAGACCTAAATGCTCTGCACCTACTGCACCAGCAGTAACTCTGCCACTGAATGGTTAATATTGTAATTATTACTATTAAATGTCCTTAACATATTTTTAAAATAAAATTCTGGAATACATAACACATGTGCCAAACATTTCCCAAAATTAAATTATGACACTTCCTAGGAATTGAAAAAACAATCTCTTGATTTGGTACAAACTGGGTGTAAAATGGCCGTAGCGTGTGAATTTACATCCGTGGTAGATAGTCCAATTGCAAGTGCCCTGACAATTATCACGTGAGGGAGGTTGTTTGGCACAACTAACAAATGTACAGCATTGTTTTCACATAGTGCAATTTGGGAGAAGATAGCAAGTTATTTGAACATACTCAAGTTTTGATTTGAACAGAAAATACATTGTAAAGGATTACTATTTAGTTGCAAAAAACTAGTTTATTTAAAGGTATTGGACACTTTAGGACAGATTTATAGTATAGATCTGTATTAGGACCTAGGTCCACCTATTGACTACTGATATATAGTTATATAGTTACACACACATCCATGTCTGATCCAACCTTTTTGTTGGGAGCAGACTAATAGACTGTAGGATATCCTTAGTTAATGCAAATTTGAGGTTGGCCTCTGAGTGAGCTAAAGAGCCATAGAATAATGAACAAAATACAGATGGAGTATAGATCATCTTAGAAAATGATCAACAATTAAAAAAAATAGATGAAATATATTAATTGGAATTCAACATACACCTCAATTTGTCAAATGTATAGTTTGCTTTTACGAAGAACAATTTTAATTGACAATGTTTCTACAAAAGTTTAAAAGGAAATAAATATAGACGATCGTATTCAGTTGTGCTTTAATTGTACCATACTTTTGCCTCTGTCCCTAACAGGATTAGTAATTTAGGAGGAATTGATATAAGAACTACATTCAGTTCTATTGAAAGACCAACAGTTTGAATGTCCATTTTACAACAGAACTAAACAGAAGAGTAAGTTCCAGTAGAATAACCATCCCCCTAAAAACTACAGACAAAAACAGTAAATTTAAAAAATCCACCCTTAACACATGCAAAATCAGCTGAAATTAAGATTGTCTTTAAAAATGCTTTTATGCACATAGGTGCTTTGCAAAAGTATTCACCCCCCTAGAATTAACATGGATTGTTTGTGGATTTACATCTTTTTTTTTTTTTTTTTAAATAGTTTTTATTACAAAATAAACAGTGGGTACAGTAGTAAAAGAAAAAAACGTTTATCAACGTTTGCTAGATGTCATACACTTATTAATGCGCAATACAAACAGTACACATATCCAACATTCATACACATTCATGCCTACAGACAACTTATATCAATAGATTTCTCCAAAAACAGACCTCTAATTAACTGATGTATTAGTTAAATTCTGGCATCCCAAATCAGCCATTTTTTTTTTGTTTTTATTTAAAACGCCAATATCGTGAAGGTTTCGCTCGAGCTCCTGGCAACGGTCCATTTTAACTAAAATTTCATTCCAACTTTGAGAGATAGCTTGTCTCCATTTAGAAACAATCGCCATTTTAAGTATTGTAAATAATTGTATCATGTAAGCGATTTCGTCATTTTTGTAATTCTTTGAAAATATATTTAATAGACCGGTGCTGGCCGCCAGAGGGACAACCTCCTTTAGAGTAATCGATATAGAGTCAAAACATTTTTCCCAGAGTGATATAATAAGGGGGCAAGTCCACCAAATGTGAAGATAACTGCCTTGCAATCCACAGCCTCTTCAACATAATTTGTCCCCGCTCTTATGAGATATTATATTATATAGCTTGATTGGCACTATATGCCATCTATTTAATACTTTAAAGTAGATCTCCCTGTCGGCCGCATTTTTAATCACCTTATTAGTATTTATTAAAGCTTGATCCGATACTTTTGGGTTTGAGTTGATCTTCAATTAATTTGACCATAGGTGCATATTTTTAGTTATATTTGACTCTATCAGAGTACGTAAGAAATTTAACATTTTAGAGGTGATGAGAAAATTCACCTCTAAGGAGAAATACTTCAAATTAATTAAAATTGGTGTTTAATTTGCGATCCTTACTTAATGATTCTAAAAAAATCTTTAAATTTAGCATACGTCAGCCAGTTAAATGGTTTAATCCCATATTTTTTTTTCAGTTGCTGAATTGAAGCCATTTCGCCTGAAATAAATAAGTTATTTAGATATTGAAACCCATGATTTGTCCAATGATTTTTCCATGTTATATTGCAAAATTTAGTCACTGTTACAATTGGAGTAGCCATACTTAAAGATGGAAGAAGATTATCAGCCTTATTAAATTGCGATTCGGCAAATTTAAAAGGGCTCTATTTAAGCACATAGCATATTTTTTTAACAGAAGTTTTTAGTTCGTAAAGACTTTGCTTTTGGATAGAAGTTCACTGACTAAAAACTTCTGTAAAAAAAATATGCTATGTGCTTAAATAGAGCCCTTTTAAATTTGCCGAATCGCAATTTAATAAGGCCGTATATTTATTGTTTTTTTTTTCAAAAATGAAGGCTTTTAAATCCTTATTTAACACCATATTACTTTCTATTAGGAATCAGGCCAAGTTATCACCAGCCTCAAACCATTTGAGAATTTGAGCAAGTAATGAAGCTTTTTGATAAAGATATAAAAGTGGGTATGCAATTCCCCCTTTAGAAAATTTCCTGAACATCATTTAATTTAGAGATCATGCCCACAACTTTGAAGATGTTTTTTTTATTTTTTATTATTATTGTGAAGCAAAAAATTAGGACAAAATAACAGAAAGTGTCAATGTGCATAACTATTCACCCCCTAAAGTCAATACTTTGTAGAGCCACCTTTTGCGGCAATCACAGCTCCAAGTCACTTTGGATAAGTCTCTATGAGCTTGCCACATCTTACCACTGGGATTTTTGCCTATTCCTCCTTGCAAAACTGCTTCAGCTCCTTCAAGTTGGATATTTTGCGCTTGTGAACAGCAATCTTTAAATCTGGGCTTTGACTAGGCCATTCCAACACATTTAAATTGTTTCCCATTAAACCACTCAAGTGTTGCTTTAGCAGTGTGTTTGGGGTCATTGTCCTGCTGGAAGGTGAACCTCCGTCCTAGCCACAAATCACGCACAGAGTGGTACAGGTTTTGCTCAAGAATATCCCTGTATTTAGCACCATCCATCTTTCCCTCAACTCTGACCAGTTTCCCAGTCCCTGCTGCTGAAAAACATCCCCACAGCATGATGCTGCCACCATTATGTTTCACTGTGAGGATGGTGTTCTTTGGGTGATGTGATGTGTTGGGTCTGCGCCAAACATAGCTTTTCTTTAAAGGCCGAAAAGTTCAATGTTATTCTCATCAGACCAGAGCACCTCCCTCCATACATTTTGGGAGTCTCCCACATGCCTTTTAGCAAACTCAAATTGTGCCATTTTTTTTGCAGAAAGTAATGGCTTTCTTCTGGCCACATAAAGCCCAACTCTTTGGAGCATACAGCTTATTGTCGTCCTATGTACAGATACTCCAGTCTCTGCTGAGGGAACTCTGCAGCTCCTCCAGGGTTACCTTAGGTCTCTGTGCTGCCGCTCGGATTAATGCCCTCCTTGCCCGATCCGTGAGTTTTGGTGGGCAGACGTCTTTTTGGCAGGTTTGCTGTTGTGCCATGTTCTTTCCATTTGGTTATGATAGATTTGATGGTGCTTCTTGGGATCTTCAAAGATTTGGATATTTTTTTATAACCTAACCCTGATTTGTTCTTCTTAACAACATTGTCCCTTACTTGTTTGGAGAGTTCCTTGGTCTTCATGTCAGTGTTTGGTTAGTGGTGCCTCTTGCTTAGGTGTTGCAGCCTCTGGGGCCTTTCAAAAAAGCTGTGCATATGTAATGACAGATCATGCGACACCTCGATTGCACAGAGGTGGACATCATTACACTAATTTTGTGACTTCTGAAGGTAATTGGTTGCACCAGAGCTTTTTATGGGCTTCATATCAAAGGGGGTGAATACATACGCACATGCCAATTTTTGGTTTTCTGTTTCTAAAAAATAGTTTTATGTATATATTTTTCTCATTTCACTTCACCAACTTATGTGTTCTGATCCATCTCATAAAATAACAAAACATTGAACTTAAGGCTGTAATGTGACAAAATAGGTAAAAAGTCAAGTACTTTTGCAAGGCACTGTAGTTACATAGTAATTTAGGTTTAAAAAATACTTTAGTCTATCAAGTTCAACTTTTTTAGATCTCCTCTGATCTGCAATACGTGGATTTATTGTTAATTGATCCAGAGAAACGCAAACAGAAAGAAAAATAAATAAATAAATAAATCAGTGAAACTTTGCCAATGGTCTCAAAGGGAAAAAAATATAAAATTCCTTCCTGACCCCAGATACTGGCGATCTGATTAATCCCTGGATCAATACTTCCTCTCTATTTATCCAGGATAGCCCTTCGTGCCCTTTTTATTTAAAAATATATCCAATCCTTTTTAAAGTTATCTATCGAATCCGCTGTCACCACCTCCTTTGGTAGAGTATTCCACCGATTAACCATCCTTACTGTGAAGAATCCTTTTCTTTCGTTAAGGTGGAATCTTTTTACTTCTAACCTCAAAGGATGTCCTCTTGTCAGTTAAAAACCTCTTGGCTCAAAAAGTTCACTTGACAAAGCCCTGTATTGACCCTGGATATATTTATATAAGGTAATCATATCTTTTCTTAGATGCCTTTTTTCTAGAGTTAGCCACAAAAGCAATGCTGTATATCTCTGGAAAGATTTACTTACATAAAAATGGCTAGCACTATAAACTTCTTGTTGGGATGCCAGTAAGTAAGACTACGACTCCCTGGTTCAAATTCCCTAAAGAATGCAGTGCTGTTCCTGTTGTCCTATGACAAATATGATATGCAATTTGATATCTCCAGCACATATTGTCCTCAGAGTTTCCTGTATTTACTGAATTCAGATAAATATCCTTTTTTCTCGCAATGCAGCAGGAGCACGGATAATGGCAACGTTATCACGGTCAAGGGTGTAATACTATGTTCATTTAATTTCTAATAAAAGGCACAAGCAAGCATCAATCAATCAAACCACAAAACAAACCTCATTGCTATAAACAGCGCACATAAATAAATCTACTGAAGCTGTAAAGCAAAACAAAACCTTTTTTTTTTTTTAAAGGAAAAAGAGATCAACTTTTTCTGTATTGTCTTATGAATAACTAAACATTTCAGAAAACAATAAAGAAATACACAATCTATATATTTTGCGCATTTTATGCAGGTGTTCTTTACCGTGTGATTCCATTTTGCTTTCTTTGTTGCAGTTACTTTCTCTGATGGGTGTGTCCTTGTAAACTAATGAGCTGACCTTTAATCCAGTGGAGAACGCTGGCAGGCGCAAGTGCCACACTGAATACACAAATTATATGTGGAGAAGTCTCCTCGTAACTGAAAGCTGATCTTCTGCAGCCAAAATGGTATATTCCACAGCAGGAAAAGTGCATATAAATGATAATAAACTAGAGGATGTACATATATATTTTTTTACAATCTAAAAAATGTTACATATTTATGTGTAGTGCTTCAAAACAGTACATTTTAAAAATGTGACCACACTGGTCCTATAAGTATGGCCTGGATTCAGTTACAAAGGACCAAATGTTGGACAAGCCTATAATCTACACAAAAGAACCGCATTTTATGCTTTATGTACATTTAAATTATATATGCTTTGAAAACAGAATGAACATAAACCCTTGGGTTAGTTATTGCATTACATTACATTATATGCAATGCCCAAATTCATTTTTTTTCCACATCTACAGCCTTATTAAATTGTGATTCAGTCAATTTAAAAGGGCTCTATTTAAGCACATAGCATATTTTATTTACAGAAGTTTTTACTTATTGAAGATCTTGCTTTTGGATAGAAGGTCACTAACTAAAAACTTCTGTAAAAAAATATGCTGTGTGCTTAAATAGAGCCCTTTTAAATTTACTGAATTGTAATTTAATAAGGCTGCTAGTATTTTAAAAATATTACCACAAAGAACCCATAAGCCAAAGATTTGGAGAACATTTGAACTGTGATGCATTCAAAAGGAAAAAGTTCAGGTTACCACTTGACCTCTGCAGAGTCAACTTTGTTCTTTAACAAAAGTAAATTTCAAAATACCAATACTAAGCAAACTTATAATAAATAAATAAATAAATAAATAAATAAATAAATAAAGACAGAAAATATATTATGGGTAAAAGAAGGCTACAGCTTGAATTTAATGTTTCCATATTTGGATAGACAAAAACAAACAAAAAAAAAAAAAAATAACAGGTTGGCAAGAACACTCACCATACCCCAAGTTCTGACAAAATGCAAAGATATATATTTTTAAATAATATATAACAAACATACCAGCATCGACCCAAACAACCTCAATATAGAATATGTTTTTTTGTGTTTTATACGGGAGGGATGTTGCACCGAATGTAGAAAAGTAGATTGTAAGTCTGCGAGTTTTCAATCCTGCATTGTGCTTTGGGGAAAGCTCCATGGACATTGGATTCTAAGCTCAAAGACAGAGCACTCCATCTCTTTGTAATGTGTTAATATTGTTTTGCCTTGATCACAACTTATGTATAGCGCTACGGAATATGTTGGCGCGTTGCAAATAAACGATAATAATAAGAATAATGTGCTCTCACTTCCTGAAGCCCAAATTAAAAGACCACTGAAATTCAAGAAAAAAAACAAAAAACACTCACAGCCAAATTTGTGAGTGTGAGGCATTTGTAAGCAGCTAATAGAATATGGCCCATAATCTTCCACATCATAGATATGGTAGGGACTTGTAAGACTATTTCAAAAGCTATTAATCCATTGTAATGTTAATACTCACCTAGAATAATTACTAATGATATAACTGGATCTGAATATCCTGAATAATGAAATGATGTATAATGATAATTTAACAGATGTATCACAATCAGGAGATTTACAAATGGGTTTTGAATCCTCCTTCCTTTCATGGAAAACTTCTCAAGGATTGGTTCTCAGGTATTTAAAATGGACACTGCTCATAATGCAACTTTTTTCATTGATATAACTGTAGGCTGTACGATGCGTTAGGTACTTATCGTTTTTGATCCGACTGATTCCACTTAATATATCTTGTCTGGCGTCTTTTATACCACTTAGCGATCCTCACCCGAGGCTGATGTGACTATCTATTGATGGGTATTTTCAAACACAGGCTTTTGTTTCTAGCAGTACACATTTAGGATATAGTATATTTTTGATAACAATTTATAAACTGTTACCATATACCGTTTTATGCAATAGCCTTGTTGTGAGTTAGCCAGCCCCTTACATGTTGATTTTATTAGATTTTCCTACAATATTAAATTGTCTGTCTTTTAGGGTGTTCTGGTTTAAAAGATGTAAACACTATGATTACTATTTAGATTTTAGTCATTCACAATTGACCATATTTCAAAAGTGTATTATTTTAATTAGCACCATGGTGGTAATTTTTCCTTTCAACATTTTAATTTATTTCAGAATAAAGATAGGTGTGTATATTAGAGTTGTCTGAATTTTGCGGGAATAGCCCCAACATCATTAACTTTTAGGTGTCATGAATACATTGTTTAAGGACGGATATTGCCAGTAATTGTGGATGTGGCAAAGGTAGCATGACAAGGTAAAAATGCTCTGCAGATCATTGCGTCCTCACACATACAGGCCTTGATAAACAGCAGTGAAGATAGATGCATGCACTTCAAGTAGTCCTAAACAAACACTTGAGATTAACATCAAGTTTTTTTCACTAACCAGCTATAGATATCTGGTGAATTTGATCTCAAAAGCTTTTATAGCCAAGGTTGCAAGGAATGTAACTTAGTGCTGACATCACACACAAAAATGTACACAAGGGTGTGGTATTGGAGTATAAATATGTTGGTTCCATAATTCAATAAATGTTCAGTTCTAGTTTTCACATATCCAAGGTGTGAGACTGTTTCTGTGCTTTGTATCCTGACTTGGGGAGTCGTCTTGCCATGGGCCACTAGTAACCTGTATCCAGTATACTCTGCCTGTAACTTTAGGCAGTGCCCTCTTCAAAAACCAATGTCTGTGCCAGAGAGAATTAGAACCACACAATTCTGCTGGGGTAGGTTTGAACTAGGTTCATATCAAACCCCTTAAAGAAGCAGATTGTGACATTAGGTATTTGGCAAAAATATTTAAGTTTAGTTTGGGTTTATTGTTCATACTGTACTAAAACAATTTACATTGTGAGAAGCACGTCCGTTGGTTCAGTAGGATGAAAAAAAGCTATAAAAAACGCATTACTTTGATAATAAAATAGAACAACAATTGTTTAATTAGGTTGAATTGTAACCTAGGGCACTTTTGCCTACAATCCCTTCATTATTTACTGGAGCAATAAAATGAACATAAGTTGAGCATGCCAATCTGAAGGATTACAGTGCTTTTTAATTAGTGTTTTTCTATTTTAATGCAATATCTAGTATGAAAGGCAGCCTTGAATTACATGATGTTCTGGTGCCATGTGTTAAAGGTTTAGAAGGGATGAAACCAAAGTTTTATGGGTATTATATTGTCTTCCTGCATCCATGTTGTATCTTTAGATGCACAGCAGAAAAGCCTAAATATTTTACTCAATGATGTAGCGAATAGCAACCGATTGCGCTTCAGTGAATGTTTTGCAAAGTTTACAACACTGATTAAAGTACCTGTGCTGGGGCTGCAGTCCATAAAACAATGTAACCAAATACAGTCCAATTACTTTTTTTTCTTTATAATACAGAAAAAAGGGTACTTCCAGTTATCTTAACTCAAATCAGGTCAAAAGCAAGAAAAAAAAATGGGTTAAAGCTCCTTGCTTTCATAGCTAATACATTCTATGTAGAAGTTCAAAAACATGGCATTTTGATAAATTGCAGAGGTCTTCTAGATACTTCAATTTCAGGTTTGATCCAGTTTGCAAACTAAAAAAGACAAACACTTTCTTTCCACAGAGATTAAACACAGTGTATTGTACAAAGTCACAGACCCATCTTACAAAGTCACAGGAAGCATAAACATATATATATATATATGACTAAGAGGGCTCTGGCTAACTACCTGTCTTCACCTGACAGTTTATACTATTATATAAATATTTAGCGATATGGAAAATATATGTGTATGAGACGGTCTAGTGATTTTTCTTAAAGAACAGTTGCTCCATAAAGTAACCCCACGGCCGTACGCATTTAAGGAGAGTGGTGGTTGACAGTGCTAGAAATAGCATGGGAAGTAGGGATTCATGCGGTTATGTTTATGAGGGGTGCTGAAGGGGAGGGGTTAGGTTTTGGAGGGCAACCTCTATATGAACCAAAGTCTGTTTATCACTGTTGGTTAATTTGTAAAGCCAGCTCATCTTCCCCACCCACCCTCCCTGTATTGTTTGGCATTGGAGTAAGTGCGGGTTAGTATTAACCTGGGTCAGGTGTTTTTTGTCACCACAGTGGGTAGGAGCATCAGTATAAGCTCTTTGTGGTATCAGGCGCTCATCGCAAGGTTCGCAAAAGAGGCACTGACCGGATTCCGAGTTACAGGCTTGTGTAAAAAAAAAAAAAAAAAAAAAGGCCGCCATTTTATTTTCAAGCCCATAACTCTGATGCCAATTGAGCAGAAAATTAGCTACCAACCTCACTTATAGGCTCCCTGCCTCCTCCGTTAAAACCAAAACTTTTTTCAAGCCTGCAAGGCTTGGAGCAATACTGATTTAAGCTTTAAGTCTTGCGGGCTTGGAAAAAAAAAATTACAGGTACAACCACCTTCAAGAAACACGGGGAAAAGGAGAGAGGGGGAAAAGAGACACAGGAGAAGGAGAGAGGGGGAAAAGAGACACAGGGGAAGGAGCGAGGGGGAAAAGAGACACAGGGGAAGGAGCGAGGGGGAAAAGAGACACAGGGGAAGGAGCGAGGGGGAAAAGAGACACAGGGGAAGGCGAGAGGGGGAAAAGAGACACAGGGGAAGGCGAGAGGGGGAAAAGAGACACAGGGGAAGGAGCGAGGGGGAAAAGAGACACAGGGGAAGGAGCGAGGGGGAAAAGAGACACAGGGGAAGGAGCGAGGGGGAAAAGAGACACAGGGGAAGGAGAGAGGGGGCAAAGACACAGGGGAAGGAGAGAGGGGGCAAAGACACAGGGGGGGGGGGGGGGGGGAAAGTCCATTCAAAGAAAGTCCAGGATGGAATCATGTATCAGAAAAAGAGGGATACCAGAACAAAAAACAAGTAAAAAAAATTCATGAAGTTAGCAATATGGAGGTATTTTTATGTTCATAACAAAAAAGCCAGCACACATAGTGAAAAATATAAAGCAAAAAAAAAAAAAATGGAGCAGCAGCAGGGTTCTTCACCATAAGGGTGGTTAATCTGTGGAATGCTCTACCAAAGGAGGTGGTGACAGCGGATTCAATAGATAACTTTAAAAAAGGGACTGTATATATTGTTTTAATTAAAAAGGGCATTCAGGGTTAGCCAGGTTAATTAGAGAGAGTATTGATCCAGGGAGAAATCCGATCGCCAGAATCTGGGGTCAGGATGGAAATACTCCCCCCCCCCCCCCCCTTTTAAAACAATTAGTTTCACTTGGGTTAAGAACTAATCCGCATATATGTAATAAGTATTTTATCAACTATTTTTGTTTTTATTATTACTACTGCATTTTCTTATATTGAAGTTTTCACAAATGTGCCCATCAGTCAGCCTTTCTGATCCACCCAATAAAAACAATTTTAATATTTTTTTGTTAATGAGAGTTTATTGCCTTTATTGATTAGCACCTGAGGCATGGGTTCTCAGACTACGGTAACTGCACTGAAGACAATGGCTCGGGGGCTAATTAGTAATTAAGACAATGATCAAATTAACAAATGTTAGCATCTTTATTTGTGGGTGAAATTGAAATGCCGACTAGTATATAGTTCAATGTTCATTTATTGTAGAGAAATGCTCCCCCCCCCCCCATATACAGTTGATAAAAGTATGTTATATAATTTTAAGTTATTCCTAGATTTAAACCTCCACTCTTATTTTAATCGTTCAATGCTCATGAAAGTCTTATACATGTCACCTACTGCTCTCTCTACAATAGTAAAGTCAAGTAAAAGCTTTAAAGAGACCGCAATTACAATATATAAAAATTACACACATTACATTATTAACCACAGAACAGAAAATGTATTTAGAGCCACGTTAAATACTGGCTCCAATTTACCTGGGTCCTGAGACAAAATTACATTACTCTGCTTAAGGCACAAGAATATAGCCAGATTTATCCTAGTTAATAAGATACACAGAAGCATTGTTAATGCTTAGTCAATATGAGAGCTTATTCTTTAGATTGAATAAATATTTATTTAAATTTAACTCCAAAAAGAGTGACCTGATAATTGAATTTATATATGGTAGTGCAGTCTGTTTCTATTTAATTGTCATATGGTATTTTTTCCCTGCTTGCAAATTAATTTTTACCTTAGCTAATGATTATTAAATACAGATGGTGCTTTGTGCTCTACAATAAACATTCCCCCCATCCAAGTCAATTAAATCCAAGTCAATTTAAGTTGTTTTAAACAAACATGAAAAATTAGGTACACACTGTACTAACCATTTTATACTTAAGCAAATTATTCCTGAGGTATTCAGTATTGTTTGTGCAGCACCGATATAAATGGTGGTTCCTAAATATTAGTGCCATTTCATGGCACAGTCTTCATGTATGTTTCTGTAGAGGCAAAACCAATGTGGCCCATTTGTATACTGTAATTGATTCTCTCGCCGATCCGTATAACACTCTGAACTACTAATTAGCATATGAAGCAACACCTATACATAAATGGATGGTACAAACAGAAAATATCTCTGGAATTCTTCATTTGTTTTCATTTCAGTAACATTTATAGATAGCTTTTAATGTTTTTTAGATTAAAAATGCATATTCTCTCTGCTTCGCCCCCCCAAAGTCCTTGTATGGTCAGAATAATCATAGCAACAAAAGAATCTGAAACAATTAGCAGTCATTATATTCTAATTGACAATTACATGTATTTGGTGTTAGGTGTATTTAGTGCACCAGAAAACAAAGTTAAAATAGTTATTATACTCTAGTACAAAAATAAAAGCAAGGGGAAAAAGAAAAAAAAAAGTCAGAAAGGCTAACTACAGTGTACGACTACTGAAAAAATTCAATTTAGTAACATTTGGTTATTAGCATTTGTTACCACTTAGTTTTATATTATACCCCATTTAGAAGTGTTGCTGTATCCCTTTAAGATTAAGTGTTGGTGTTTTTAGAGGCTGTGCATATTTTGACTACATCTCTCACGCTCTCTCAATTAGAAAACATTATTTGCCAGTAACCTGGGCAATTATCTCAGCTCTATTTTGAGTGGACAGTAAAGACACAAACAAACCTTGGATGAGACAATTCTATTATCGCAGAACTTCGGTGCAATGTAGGCATCGGTTTCTGAAACTGGCCGGTGTCCAACGTACACGGTGCGTGTTCCAACACGATTTTCCTCACCGGGACACTGTCAGAAACAAAGACAAAGTTTCACTGAGATGAGGGTCTTCAAATTAAAAGGAGGACTGTAGTTCAAGCAAAACTACACTTGATCATCATTAGCAACTGTATAAGCCATGAACATCTGATTTTTTTTTATGTATAGAAGATCCAATGTTGTCTGTGTCACCAATGCCTGAAAGCTGTGTGTTTTCTTTTATAGGCCAGTGAATGGAGGGTGTGGAATAATTGGATCTCATTGAATTTGACACCAAACCCCTTCCCCAGCTATGTTCTTCTCTCTCACACATACACCACTCTACATTGTTCATAGATGCAGGTTGGATCCAACAGCACACTTTTTTTCTAATTAAAAACAAGTTTTTTAGTTTTTATAACAATTACTTATATATATACACACACACACACACACACACATACATACATATTTAAATAATAACAATAATTATATATATACACATACATACATACATACACACACAAATAATTTATGGGATTTCCATATTGCAGGAACTAACCACACATGACTATGTGGACCATCCAGAGGTGTACATGAAAAAGTACAAATATGGAAATTTAGTTTGATACATGTCTCCAATTAATGGAATAATGGACAGAGGGAGAGAAGCCAATATGGCAACCTCTAGAGCAGGGACTGACAAGTTTATTGGAAATGTGGGAGCCAATCGGGTTTGTTAGGACCCAGGCAAGCATTTTAAGTGTCATGTTATGGCTTGTATATAACATATATTGATGCTGCCTAAAAAATGTAGGAGCCAGCAGTAACATTTGAGACATGGCTCCCTGGTTTCCCATAATTTGACAAGCCCTGCTCTTTTATTTTATAATGCTAATATTTGGTGTTTTACATTTCTGGTTTTTATTTTGCTAGATATGACATGCTTTTAAAGAACCATTACTTTTATCTTACCACTCTAGGGTAGCTTTAAACGGTTTACAGGTTTGTCAACTTACAATATTAAAAAGCAGGCAAAACTTACCAAGGTTAAAAAATAAAAAGGCAAGTAGATAATCTGCCCACAGGGGACTGTGCTATGAAAAGGGGAATTTACTGATACACATTACTAATTTAAGGCAGGTGTAGGTGACAGATGGTAACTGTCTGCTGATGTAAAAGCTTTCTATGGCTTCCCCAGACTTAAGTGTGTGATGGAAACATTACACAGCAAAATACACAAAGAATTAGGAACTTCTCAACGACTCCACCATAAACAAAGGAAGCATTAGTCAGACAGTGCATTGAATCTCTAGCGGACATACTGCTGGAGACGTCAAGAAATGGCATCTAATGTATAATGTGAAGAGTTACAACGTCAATAACTTGCACGGGAAAGTAAACTCAGTCACGGACTCAGCATTTTAGTTTTTGATGGACTGCTGGGATTTAGGATTTCTGGTAAGCGGACAGGTCTATAACGTGCCATTGTTGTATTGAAGTGAAACTCCCCTTTAAATATAGGACAAGATTAACCTTAAAACACAACTTGCTCTTAAATGAGAGAGTACATATCTAGAAGTTCAAATTTATATATATATATATATATATATATATATATATATATATATATATATATATATATATATATATAAAATGTTTAGTATTTGCCTTTTATTGCTACAATTCATTTATTCAGGGGATGTGAGCTGCTGAAGAACATAGCACCATTAATATTATAGTTCATTTATAACCCGCCGACATATTCCGTAGCGCTGTACATAAGTTCAGACAAAGATAAATACAAATTAACATATAGCAAAGCAAGGAGGGCCCTGTCTTTGAGCTAGGAATCCAATGTCCATGTTGCATTCCCAAAGTACTTAGGATAGAAACTCGCAGACTTACAATCTAAGGTATAGTGAGTGGTAAAAGAGGGAGAGAGAGGTGATAAGCATGTTAGGGTGGAAGGTAATACACTTCTTTAAAGAGATGAGTTTTAAGTGAGGTTTTAAATGTTTTGAGGCAAGAGGATAAGCTGGTGGAGCAAGGCAAGGAATTCCAGAGACTAGGGACAGCTCGAGAAAAGGCGGGAGTGAGAGGAGGTGACAAGAGATGTAGAAAGAAGAAGGTCATGAGCAGAACAAAAAGAGAGCGGGTGGGGAGTATTTGGAGATGAGAGCAGAGAGGTATGGGGGAGCGTTATTGTTGAGGGCTTTGAGGGTTGAGGGCACAGTGTGTGCCACTGTGCTGGGCTCTCAGTCTCTCCGGGTCTTTGAGGAGCCACTTCCACCAATAACATTATCTGAGAGCCGTTTTGCGTCCGATTCTAGTGCGCAATCGATTCTAATGCACACCCTTAATCTCGGACATAATTTTCTTTGAAAACGGTGCGCATTAGAATCGCATAAATACAGTAATTTTGCTGCTTGATTTCTGCTGATCTATTTCCTGATGTGGGAGGAAACCTTTGAATGCAAAAGAAGCTTTTATTGTCAGCGCAGAAATGTGGCATCTAAAAATGTCAGTGCATTTAACAGGACTTCTGGAAAGCAAAAGCAAGTCAGCCCAGAAAGGAACAGTGAACCCCACAGTAAAGAATTGCATGTAAAAAAGTTAAAAATGTGTTTTGGGGGAACAAGTATACACAGTTTGCCCTATTATCAAGTTTAAGTATTCAAAAAAGTCATGGTCCATTTACATACGGAATCAAGAAAAAGTATGCAACTTGTATATCCAATGGACAGAAAGCACATATGTGTCTGTCATCACAACATATGTTTTGCATATAAAAAAAAAAAACTGTGCAAAACTTTAAAAAAAATATATCTTAGAAATGCAGCTTTGCAGCAGAGACAAAACCTCCCTCTGAAAATGTGTGATCTGGGAGTGTCAGATGCAGACAATCAGAACAGAAAAATGTAAAATTTATACACACCTGGATGATACAGTTTCCTGAGAGAAGACATAACAGTGTTGCAAATGCAGTTTGCAGAGTGATTACAATTATTGTTAACAATTTTATAAAAATTTTTTAAAAAAAAAGTTTTGGAATTTTTAACCCCTGCTAGTTAAAATACATTGGATTAATATGTGTGTACCATGTCCCTTTAAATAAATAGGGCTACACCTAAACAAACTGTTTTAAATGTAAAAATGCACATGTTTTCCATGAATTTTACATACAAATCTGTTTCCAAATTGCATTAAACTATTCAGCATTAGAGACAGGGAGCTGTTTTATTGTTTCTTATGAGATTGTGCCACATGACCATTAAAATTATGTTCTCTAATCTGATTAGTTTTAGACCCACATCTTAATTGCAAATCTGTAGAAGATAACTTGTTTCTGCAGCTCCAATCGCCTGGTTGAAAGACAAATACTTCTTAGAGCAATAAATAAACTTCCCATAATGTACATACATACACAGTAACTCATTCGGTATAAAAAAAAAAAGGGGGACATTGTCACCCCAACAGGGAGTTGGTTTAATCTTAAACCACATTAAAAACTGTCTGTACTTATACTAGTTTTTACATTGTAATAGCCATTTTTCTCCTCTCCAGAGTTAATTAACATTGTATTGCTACTCTTTTATGCCAATGGGCATCTCAAACATTTAAATCGGAGTACTTGTTAGGCTTGTTAAGGGGATCTAAGTGCATGATACCATTGGGGACAGGTATTACTAGAGAACCAATAAGCATATAAAATCAGCGAGTGAGATTTGGTAGTCAATCATTGGAATAAAAATGCAGCAAATATCAGTTTATAAAGTTTTAGAAAATAAGTGGGTAGTCCAATGCATAGCCAGGTTTCCATTCGCTGTAATATTAACCTTAAAAACACATGAAATTGATGAAGGTCTAATAGAGGGTCTTTAAACCAGGGTTTCTTACTGTATTACGGCTCTGCAGTCTAACCTTTTGTAATTTCGATAATGCTGACCTCTATCACACATCTCATTACTAAAGAGTCAATGACCAGGTCTGCAAATAAAGATTTCAGATGAAAGCAAAATATGTTGGCTTTCGACCTGAACAAAAATACATAAATCAAATATTAGCCAGTGTGCAGCCTTTAACCTATTAAGATGCCTGGACATTTAAAAAAAAATGGAGTTAAGGTTTAATAATTTGCAATGAAAAATAATAAGTTAAAAAATAACTGCAGAAAGTACTCCTGTAAATTCATATATCTACAACTTTTTTGATTGGAATTGTTGGATAGTCGTGCTTGAAATTTGGATATTTTAAGAAAAAATTGTATGAAAACTTCATCTCTTTTCTAATGACTTTATCTCATAAGGAAGAAGAGAATGCCTAGTTGGAAAAATAATAGTAGTCACAGAAACACAAGGGTAAAGTCTTCTTATAATCTATACCAACTGAGTCTGCTCTTAATACTGGTCACCCTGAATTGAGAGATAATTAATCACAGGAGAAATCCATTAGAAGAGTGGAAGGAACTTTTTACACAATACCTGCTTTACTAAACTTGCAGGCTCAACTAACCAAAATTTCCACTCCATTTTTTTTTTTTTTTTTTTTTTTTTTAACGCTTTAAATTATATTTATTTATAGATGTAAGATTTATTTCTGCAATAACTGGGACTTATATAACATTAAAATTATACAAAGTATTAATGTTATAACCAAATGTGCTAGTACAAGTCTGTAGCCGAGGAATGTTTTTATTTTACATCTATAGTTAGGTATGTAGTTTAGTATGTACCTGGGGGGGGGGGGGTTGACAAACAGCAGGAATTTGGAGTTAGTGATATGAAATGTTACAAGAGACATAGTAAAATGTCTTATTAACTATAGTTTTTAAATTATAACATATATACCTAATACTTTATTTTTTGTATTTTATTAAAAAATATATATATATTTAAATAAGATTACATTGATGTTTGGAATTGTTTTCTTGTTTATCACTCTTGAATCACGTTTTATTGTGAATTAGTTCACGGGAGTCTGCATGCATTGTTCTCAGGGTAAAAGCATTTTCTTCAAAAATAACTGAGCACACACACATCACTAATAATTACAATAACTGGGGGTGTGCAGTTTTTTTCTAGCAGTAGTTTTTAGACTGAAAACAATGCATGCAACCCCCTGCAACTAATTAGCGCTTATTACTTTCTACCACAAAGATAAAATATATTGGGATTGGTCAATCAAAAAGGCTGACTGACCGGTATAAACTTACAAACTGAAAATTTAAGTTATTGTTAGAAAATGCAATAAAATCAAGTTAGTAATATTACTTGCTATCAGGTCTAATATTCATTTATACTAAATTTGTGTCAAAAAACAAAAGTAATAAGAGTGTTCGACACAGAAATTTTTACCAACCGGGGGCATAAAGGAGTAACCAGATGTGTATAAAGATCTACAACGTGTGTTTTTGTGTTATTGGCTTCTTAAGCCCGGCAGCACCTCAAAGTAGGGCTGGGGAGAACACTGTGATATATATTAAATGAGTGGCTATCAACTTTGACTTCCAAAGCTTGTGGTGGCCATCTTCACACTACCAGTATAACATACTGGTAACAATCAGACAGCGACATGCTCTGTGTCTGAGCTGCATGAGACACTTGTCGTGTAAAGCTCTACTTCCTGTGGGATTGATTTTAAATCACAGTTGTAAACCATGGCACCCCACTCGACATATAGTAGGAATAAAAAGGTAGATTCCAAGATGTGATAATCTGGTACTCTAGGCTGTCTTAGAAATAAGTGAGATGGACATTTTATATCATAATTTAATGGAGGAGGATTTAGCTAATTATGTAAAACATTTATATAAAAACAAAAAATAGCCTAAAGAGCCCCTTTAAAGTGTTAGGCTCTCCTTATCCCTCTTTGATCCTGAGAATCAATTGATAAGGTCTTAGGCAGAGACCAGAAGTTGGGAAGCTAAATACCAAACAAAAAGCAAAACAAACTAACAATTCAAGTATACAAAAAAACTGCTTATGGACACATTCCTCACCTAGAGACATGTGCTAGTACATTATGTTATAACATAAATGTTTAATGAAGATTAAGGTAGCTGAAACTTACTTATATCCTAAAACCAATTGTGAAAAACAACCAAGTGTGATTAAACAAATAAATGTTTTTTTGTTTTTTTTCTAAAGTGTAGACCTGCAATTGACATGTTGGTGAAGAAAAAAAAGAATAAATATTCAAGAATGCTAGAACAAAGTTGAGATAAAATGGACATTAGCTGTTCCAGATGAAGAAGAATTCACTCACACTCCTCCTTGTGTCCTGGATCAACCCTGCCCTGGATCAACCCTGGGAGTGTCTATAAAGAAAATAGGCTTATCCTGAGGGTCATTTAAGTCTGAAAAGCCACACTGCAGTAGTAAAACAAGTTATGACCCTTTAATATTTAACCTCTTCTAGCATGATAATAGCCCAGTTAGCCCTATAACACAGTTATGAACCATTATTTTTTTTCTTAAAAAACAAACAAACAAAAAAGGAGTACTTGCCTTTTTCCTGCCTCTCAGCCTTCAGAGCATGTCACTATGTGAGGGGACTAAGTTGCATGCTGTGAATCTCCATAATGCATCTTCTAATGCACACAGCAAGGCTACCTGTTTCCTATTCCTACGCGTAGTATAGGATGCTGGATCCTGCGCTAGAAGTTGCACTATGTGACCAACTGAAATTATAGAAAGTCACTAAGCTTGCTATGTGCATTAGAAGATGCAATAAGGAGATTCATAACTTGCCCATGCCTCACAGTAATATAGTGTGAGAAATAGGAGCAGAGATAGTGAGACCAACAGGTCACGGATGCAGGCATATATAAAAATTCATATAAGGGGTTTTGTTATAGTACAGCTTATATTTTTAAAGAAACATTAATTGTAGTGCAATTCACAATCTCAGGATTTGTTAGTGCGTGTGTTTGTGTTAGAGTGATGTATACCGTGGTGGAAAACGCACTAGTTATATAGAAGCTTAGGTTTTCTGTAGTTTCTGGTCACAAACACCCAGTAAATCTGTAGAAATGCAAGTTTTCACATATTTTGACTTACAAATCACAACAAAATTGTCCTTATCTTATAATAAAAAAATGCTTAGTCACTTTGCTTCTCTCAACTTCCTTATTGTGTAACAGTGTCATGTTTTTGTCCACAGTTTTAACATTTCTGAATCTGCAGAATTTAAGGGGTATGATGTGCAATATCGTAGGGAAAAAAATGCTGCACAAGCAAATCCATTTATATGGATAAAAGCACATAATGCATGTAAACCACTAGAAAGAAAAGAAAAAAAAAGAACAGCCCGTAGAGCCAAACATGGAGAAGTGCATCAAAAAAGTATTTTTATTTAGCAATGTATAAAATTATACTCAAGACAATTTTCAATGACACAATAGCAACCCAAAAAATAAGACAGACTTAAAAATATATTGAGGGGTCCTATGGATAGCTACTACAAAGGAACCAGATAGTAAACATTACATGGCTGTGCCTAAAAAAGGTCAGTTATAATAATACTCTCCATATAAAAACCAATAAAAAAAAACAAACAGAAAACAATACACGACAGTATTGGCAGTGCTGCTTTAAATGAAAAAAAAAACTAAAATATTTAACATGTAATCTGAATTGAGCATCTTAAACTGGATCTTACTGCCCATTTACTTTACAAGTGTATCTTGGCAGTCTTGACAAACAATCCTGAGGGATGTCACTACAATACAGAAAAGCAGTCAGATGTCAAAGAAAAAGGGTCAAATTAAGCAAATAATTACATTTTTCACTAGAATATAAACTTTAGCCTGGCAAAGGAAAATAAGCATTTCTCTACTTCCCCTTAACCCTCTTAGCATTCATTAAGAGTTCAGCCCTTTTTATATTGCTGAAAACAAATTTTTAAAGCTTAAATATCAAATAGGTTTATTAATGAACAGATTTATCAATCATTCATTGCTTATCTTGCCTTTCGGCAAATAAAAAAAAGAAAATGTTGAAATTTAATTTCCCACTGGAAAGCAACTTCTTAAAATTTAAATTTGACGCTTTTTTTTGACGTTTTTTAAATCTCAAATTCTCCTATTTCTAGTCCCTTTCTCTGCTTACTATAAAATACATTTCCTAAAAATCTATGAAAAAAAAATGTAATTACAGCATTGAGTACATTTTAAAATTCTGTAGTAAATCACACAACGCAAAGCAAATCATAGTCAAAATGAAAAACATATTTTGGCTCTGGGAACAGAGAAGTATTTTGTCAAATATCCCTTTCTGCCAACAAGATAGACTCACCAGTGACAACCAACAAGAAGTAGAAGACTCCCCATTTTGTTGGGACTCCATAACAGTCAAACAGCTACACAGTTATGTTATACTCTAAAATATTTTGGTGAGAAATACTGGAACTTGCAGTTCTGGAGGCTGGCTGGACAAAGGTCACCAGCTAAATGTGTACAGAGTTACACATTTAATAAAGTAGAAACAGTAACTAACATTATGGACGCCTGGGTTATACCATTTAATAAACAGGGCCATCAACCTGGTGCTCTTGTTGTCAAGCAGTGGTGGATAATTAACGCCAACAGTCCATGATTTCTGAATCTCTCTGCTTGCGTATTCTGGTTGAGGTGGCGGTTAGGAATCACTAATTTAGAGCATTATTTAGGCCAATAATGTAGAAGGGAATTCTAGAGAGAATTAAACATGACAAATCTCGACAAATGCATATCATAATTTTTGAGCAGTATTGACAACATCAAGTGTTTTAATATACTAGTGATATTTTAGACAATAACAAGGAACTTAGGATGACATTTGCAGCCTTATTAAATTGCGATTCAGCAAATTTAAAAGGGCTCTATTTAAGCACATAGTATATTTTTTTTTACATAAGTTTTTAGTTAGAAGAGCTTGCTTTTGGATAGAAGTTCACTAGCTAAAGACTTCTGTAACAAAAATATGCTATGTGCTTATATAGAGCCCTTTTAAATTTACTGAATCACAATTTAATAAGGCTGATGGTTTCCACTCTTGGATCTAAAACATGTTTGTGTCAAAGGACAGGGAACAAACTTTAGGTACTTGGTAGTTTATCAGTACTTTTCCTGTGTTACATTTAAACAGGAAATTTGTTGTTTATCCCACATCCACACTTAGAATAGTTTTTAAAGAGAACACTAGAAATCATGACATTTACAGTAAATAGATTTCCAATAGCACATTGTATCTAATGCAGTGTTACAGTGATGAAGGGCATAGCGTTGTCATTACCACGAGGTCTATATTCTGTTGAAAAAACTCCTTCCACGAAAACCCCTGGTAGCTTTAAAAACCTGTGCGTTCAAACAAGGATTTACGTGAAGAATATAAAACGTTTCATGTTCGAATCGGCCAACTTTAATTTATTTGGGTGAAAGCAACGCCCAACTAGCAAACACATTTAAAAAAAAGGTCAGATAATGCTTTAGTCTTTCCAGGCGGCCTTGGAAGAAGAAATGGCAATCCTTTTGAAAGCAATGCAGATTTCACGCCTTTGAATATTTAATATAAAATACATTTTAAATTAAATACAAGATATTAATATAGAACAAGGAAACGAAACATTAAGACAAAATATAAATGTAGAATAATATATTGTGAAATTAATAAATTAAATCAAAAACAGTAATGCAATTGCCAATAGTTATTCCAAGGATAACATAAATAATAAAACTACTTTAGCTCTCCAGATAAAAATTACTCCCAGTAGAAGAGATGAGCAGTTGGATGTTAACAAATAAAGGTTTCATTAATGTCCATGTGACAGTCATACCTCATATTGACTGAGGTCTGTCCAGGTTTGAGTCCCATCAAAATCCAGTGACATCTATAAACCTAAAGAGTACCTATTTATCTGCACTTTGTGCGCCTCCTCTCCCTCTCCGTTTTTGGAGGACCTTTCCTTTTTCATGCCTCTCAGAAGTGGACCGACTCTATATGACCTTACGGACCTCAGCATGTCAAGCACATCTGTCAGCCACTGCACCACTGAGCTCCATCAAGCACATGTTTATTGCTTCAATGCTTTCATCTATCTGGCTCTGGCTCCCCCTTCTGCCTTCAATCTTTCCCAGCATCACAGGCTTCTCCAAGGAATCCTGTCTTCTCATGAGAAGGGCAAAATATTCGAGCTTCTGCCTCTTGATCAAACCTTCCAGTGAACAGTTTCTTGGTTTCCTGTAGTACTGAATTATTGAATCTTTTTGCAGTCCAAGGGATTCTAAGCATTTTTCGCCAACACCACAATTCAAAAGGCATCATTTCTACAGCTCTCAGTTTGTACCCATCTATTTTGCAGGAACTGAGATTACCGTTTGCCATGATCTTCGTCTTTTTAATGTTGAGCAGCAGACCAACTTTTGCACTCTCTTTCACCCTCATCAGTGGGTCCTTTAGTTCATCCTTACTTCTAGCCATCAGTCGTATCATCTGCATATCTGAGGTTATTTCTTCCAGCAATATTGATTACGGCTTTGGATTCATCCAGTTTTGCCTTAAGCATGATGTACTCTGCATATACGTTGAATAAATAAGGTGACAATATACAACCTTGTCGCACATATTTTAAAATCTTGAACCATTCTGTTGTCTCATGTTCGGTTCTGACCGTGGCTTCTTGGTCGACATACAGATTATTTAGGAGGATGAAATGATCTGGTACTCCCATCTCTTTAAGGACATGCAACATTTTGTTGCGATCCACACAGTCAAAGATGTTAGAGTAGTCTATGAAGCAGAAGTAAATGTTTTTTGGAACTCTCTTGCTTTCTTGAGGATATTGGCAACTTGATATCTTGGGCCTCTTCCTCTGCGGAACCCGGCTTGCACATCTGGTAGTTCCCGGTCGAAATATTTTTCAGCTTGTAGAATCTTAAGCATTACCTTGCTGGCATCTGAAATTAGTGCAATTGTTAAATAATTGGAGCACTCTTTGGCACTACCTTTTTTTGGGAATGGGATGTAGACTGACCTTTTCCAGTCTATTTGTCACTGTTGAGTTTTCCAAACTAGTTCACATAAGGCAAGCAACACTTGCATCATGTTGTAGGATTTTGTATAGTTCAGCTGGGATCCAGCCTTGTTATCAGCAAGACATCATAGGGCTCATTTCACTTCACTCTCCAAGATTTCTGGCTCCAGCTCCTTGGACAAATTATTGAGGTCATCACTGCTGTTAAGATCCTTCCTGTATAGATATTCTGTGTATTCCAGACACCTCTAATTTATCTGATCTGCTTCGGTTAGGTTCCGGCCATTTTTTGTCTTTTATCACACACAGTTGGACATGAAAAGTTCCCCAATTTTCTTATAGAGATCGCTTGACTTTCCCATTCTGTTATCTTCTTCTATCTCTTTACATCACTTCAGTTGGACAAATCTTTTCCGGTCTCCACTACTTTTTGCTTTCCTTCTTTCCTGGGTTACTATCAAAGCCTCATCATATATCCAGTTAGCCTTAGTTGTCTTTTTCTTGGGGATATTCTTTGTTATTGTTTCATGGAATGTTGCAAATTTCAGTCCAAAGTTCTTCAGGCATTTTGTCTTCCATATCTAGTCCCTTAAATCTATCTACTGACTATTGACAATGGATATTATTTATTTTGTATCTGCTTGTTCTGATGATTTTCCCTCTTTTCTTCAGTTTAATTCTTAACTTTGTGCCTCAGTTTTTGCTAACTGTATAGAGCTCCTCCATCTTTGGCTGCAAAGTATATAGTGAATCAGATTTCTATGTTGTCCATCTGGTGATGTCCACGTGTTGAGTCATCTCTGAGGCTGTTGGAAGAGGGTGTTTGCTACGACCAGAGTGTGATCTTGACAGAATTCTACTAATCTCGGACCTGCTTCATTTTGTACTTCAAGGCCAAGCTTGCCAGTTATTCCAGGTGTCCTTTGGTTCCCTACTTTAGCATTCCAATCTCCTATGATGCTAGTAACATCTTTTCTTGGCCTTATATCTATGATGTGATCAATATCTTCTTGAACTGGACAACATCCATGCATCCATGGTTGGACCACAGACTTGGATCACTGTGATGTTAAATGGCTTGCCTTGAATTCAAATTGAAATCATTCAGTCATTTACTGGGTTGTAACCATGCACGGTTTTGGCCACTCTGATTGACTAGGATGGCTACTCCATTTCTTTTGCGGGATTCTTGACCACAGTAGAAGATCTGGTTGCAGTCTGATGTGAAATGTTCCATTTCGGCCCATTTGATTTCACAAATTCCCAGGATATCAGTGTTTAATCCTGTTATCTCTTGTTTAACCGCGGTCAATTTGCCTTGGTTCATAGATCTAACATTCCAGGTTCCTTTGCATCATCTGACTTTCCTTTCCCCTCCAGACACATTTGCAGCTGTGTGTCCTCTCCTCTTCGGCCCATCCATTTCATTATTTCTGGTGTTACTTGTACTTGCCCTCTGCTCTTCCTCAGTAATGCGGCAGGCACCTTCTGACCTGTGGGGCTCATCTTCCAGTGCTATATTATTATTTCTCTGCTTGTGCTTGTCCATAAGATCATCTTAGCAAAGATACTGGAGTAAGTTGACAGTTCCTTCTCCAGTGTACCACAAATTGTCTGACTTCTCTGCTATGACCTGCCTATCATGGGTGGAATACATGGTAAAACTCACAGCTTCATGGAGGTACACAAGCCCCTTCACGGTAGCAATCCAGACTGGAATATACGATTTTGGTTTAAGGTCACCTAGAGAGACTGAATGCAGAGGAGGCTTCTATATGCACAGTAGAAAAGTGACTAACTAATAGATGCTGCAGAGTTATGGAAATGGAACCCTTCAATAAAGAATAACAGAACATATGAATGAAAGATTTAAAATGTTATATGCGATTTTCTGCTTTAAAAAGCATTTTGTCCATTATTCATTTTATTATTAAAAACACCACATATAAAAAAGTACCATATTGGTCCTTTAAAGTCACCCCAAAAATCAAGTTACATAGTTATATAGTAATTGAGGTTGAAAAAAGACTTTCAGTCCATCAAGTTCAACCTTTTAAGATCTCCTTTGATCTGCAATATGAGGATTAGTTGATAGTTAATTAGTTGTTAATTATTAATCAAAGATTATTATTTTTTTTGTTTAAAGGGAAATTGAAAGCATTTTTTTCTTTGTTGTATCTAAAAGAGGGTGTTTGATAATTTACCACTGTGCTTTTTTTTTCTTCTTCAAATAAGGCTCTCAAAAGTAGAAGAAGAAAAAAAAGATTAAAATGTGCAACTGATCTGAGGGCTTGCTACAGTCATCCAATGAGCTGTGATATAGATGTCAAAGTCATACTTGAAATATACGGGTAGTTTTTAATGCTTGAAGATAAAACCAACTTCTTGTTGGGATAGCAATGTCCTATCAAAAGGACCTGTAATATCGTTTTGTTATATTCTACTCTTCATAGACATAAATATAATAAAATGCGTCCTTCTCCAACTTTACAAATTTCCCCAGGTTTCTGTTTATGTAAAATCCCCCCTCCTCTTTCTCTCCCCACTGTTCTCAGGAAGATGTCTCTAAAATATCAATGTGTTTACATAATTTAAATTCAGCATTTATCTACAAAATCTTAAAAGGTTTTTATTTTTTTTATATTTTTTTTTACAATTCATCATTGGCTTAAATATTAATGGACATGGCTGTATCAAAACACTTGGTACACTGGAAGTCTCAGCATTGCAATAATGTAAAATAATGCGCTATACACGGGAATCTTCCTTGAACATGATGGATTATATTTGGCAAACAGAAGCATTCAATCAAATGGGAGTCTTGCTTCCCAGACAGCATATAGCTTTTCTGAATTGCAGTTCAAGCGAATGGCTTTTAGCAGCTCAATCAGTGCTCTGTTATTAACTCCTAAACACCACTGGTTTGATTGTTTAAGTAGTGCTTTCAGATGTTGCTTGTTTGTGCTTAATTATAAAGAGATATATATGCCTTAGTGAGAGGATTGTTCTTTTTGAAACAAAGGCAAATCTGCAGTACAAATTTTCATAGAAGACCCTGTTAAAAAGTTAGTTATATTGTACATAGTGCGTATATAACATGAATCCATATTTAAAGGGACCATTGCACAATGAAAACAAAAATATTTCTCAAAACAAAGGCTTGGAACATAAGTTAAAAAAAGTCAGAACTAGTTCTTAAGGGAAAAAAATGTTTTTTGATGCCACTGCCAACCCTGATGCAATCCATGATACATTGGTAGAAAGATGTGCATGAGAGATGGGCATTTCTGGAAAAAGATGGTTGCAGTGAATGATGCAAGGAGGTATGCTTCTAGTTAGTGAGTGAGCATTAGTTAAGACTGAAATAAACACATTATCTTTACAATGGCTCCCTGTTACCTCCTTCTGCCTCTGTCATCAATAAGTGTCAAGACACACTCAATTCAATTATGAGGATTTGATATAAAGTACAAAATGGATTCCTGTAATAAACAAAGTCTTTAAAAATGCAGACTTTTCCAAAAATGTGTATGGCTCACACAGATGCTAATATTATTAGATTTGTCAAGTATGTACCCTATATACTCGTATAAGTCGACCCGAATATAAGCCGAGGCACCTATTTTACCACAAAATACTGGGTAAAATGAGTGACTCGAGTATAAGCCGAGGGTGGGAAATGTGCTGCCCCGTGTCCCCCCTCTCCCTTCCCTGTGTCTCTTCTCCCCTCTCCCTTCCCTGTGCCTCTTCCCCCTCCCTTCCCTGTGCCTCTTCCCCCTCCCTTCCCTGTGCCTCTTCCCCCTCCCTTATCACCCTCCTCAACCTCCCCCCTTCATCCTCAACCCCCTCATCCTCACCCCCCTCCATAACCTCAACCCCCCTCCTCATTCTCCCTCAACCCCCCCATCCTCATCCCTCAACCACCATCCTCACCCCCCTCAACCTCAACCCCCCTCCTCATCATCATTCCCCCATCTTCAACCCCCTCCTCACCCCCCCTCAACCTCAACCCTCCTCCTCAACCTCAACCTCCCTCATCAACCCCCCATCCTCACCCCCCCTCAACCTCATCAACCCCCTCCTCACCCCCCCTCAACCTCAACCCTCCTCCTCAACCTCAACCTCCCTCATCAACCCCCCATCCTCACCCCCCCTCAACCTCATCAACCCCCTCCTCAACCTCCCCCTCCTCAACCTCAACACCGGCCCCCGGTATATGCAAATGACGCGGCACTCATGTGACGTCACATGCGCGCCGGGGTCAAGACGGAGCAGAGGCCGGAGAAGAAGCAGGTAAGTCAGGGGCGGTATTTAGAGGTGAGACAGTGAGGAGGGGGTTGATGAGGAGGAGGGGGGTTGAGGATGAGGAGGGGGGAGGGAAAGAGACACAGGGGGTAGAGAGACACAGGGGGGGGGTTAGAGAGACACTAGGGGGAGTGACTCGAGTATAAGCTGAGGGGGCCCTTTTTAGCCTTAAAAAAAGGGCTGAAAAACTCGGCTTATACGCGTATATACGGTACTAACAAATGTTTTTTTCTTGTGCTGCAGTGGTCCTTTAAAGGGAGAATGATACAAAAAAAAAAAAAAGTTTATTTAAGGGGCCACTGTAAGCCTATATTCAAAAAAAAAAAAAAAAAAAAATACATATAGGGCCTTATTCAATTGCAAGCACGCAGTTGCCTTCATACCAGCCATATGTCTGTGGGCTTGAAATGTGCAACAGTTACAGAGCGATTCAATTGAACAAGCGCGCAACAACATGGTCGAAAGCCTAAATCGTAAACCATGTAAGTAGCATTCCAGGGCATGATCATGATAAATTAAGCAAGGACGTAACAACCAATTTAGAAACAGCCAATAGTAAATGAGACCGTCATCATGACATCCTTAAAACATGGAGGTTAAACGTCAACCAATTAGTGTTTAGAAGTCCGATAGGCAATCAGACTCACAATCCGGCAATGTACAAAATAATAAAAATGAATGAAGGAAATGTTCTAGTCCATGTGGGTGGCATGATGTATTAACTCGAAATTGATAGAACACAGAAAACGAAACATGAAAAAAATATATATTTTTGATTGCAGATTTACAAGCTTGAGACTGTTGTGCAATTAATTCTAATGTCTTTCATCGCTTTCCCCCGTCTTTTAAAGTGCAGTATTGATTTTTTTATTTGCATTTACAGTGCTGCGAACAGGCCCCTTGCAAGTCCTATCTGGTACTCAGAGGATTTCCTTCTACATTTGCCATTTACGGGTGTGAAAACAATTACAGGCTTGAGTAATTGTAGCAATTTGCGATAGTAACATTTACGGGCTTGAAAGATCAAAGGCTTAGCTGTGTTGAAGTTACGATTTTGACAACCGCAGGGATTTTCAACCTGTAACAGATTATTTGTGGGTAGCTAAAAGATGCCAATTGAATAGCAAATTAGTTACAGGCTCCAGTAACTTACAAATTGCTCAACTGAATAAGACCCATATTCTTGAAGAAATGCACTTGCATAGAGGCAAAATGTTTTCACAATATAAAAAGATAGATTCTAATACTTTGCTTTTTACATGCAATTATGCTGCAGTTGAATCTACCATTTTTGTTTCTGCTGATCAAGTTTCTAAAGTTGGAGGAGACTTTGAATGGAGCTTCTATCTAGTGAAAACATAGCAGGTGATGGCTCCAGTGCTTTCAACAGGACTAATGGAAAATTCAGTAGATTACAAAGGGCAAAACACTGTCAAACACGCCTGAGAAAATAGCAGAATCACACCGTACATAATAATTTCATATAAAAAGTTAAAAATGAATGGGTTAAGTTTGTTTTCTTGTATCTATTTATTAAAAGACCAGATAAAAATAAATTAACATAGGAGATCTTTAAATTATTCTTATTAGAGAATTAAAAAGTAGTTACCGGTTTTAATAACCATTTTTTTATAAACATTTTGAGACATTTACCTCTGTCCATTTTATTTCATTTGCAGCCCCACAATACATGTGTGAATGATTTGTAGAGGACGGATGAAACATCAGGAGCAGATTGTTGTGCCAAAGTTGCACTTATAGCAAGCACAGAGCAACAAATTAACACACAGAGATGCACTCATTGGCCCTCATTCAACTGCAATTTGGCCAATTGAATAGGGCTCTAAATAAGCACATAACACATTTTTTGAAAGCAGTTTTTAGTTAGTAAACATCTTTCCAAAAGCAAGGTTTTCACTAACTAAAAACTTCTTTAAAAAATAAATGGCCATTTACCTCACTATAATTGTTCTTCATGGTGATGAAAGGATTTCAACACACTTTTAGGAGCAGAACTTTACAGTGATGTGCTCCAAGTTGTGCTGAATTAACTGGCTCTTTAAGAATGATTTACTGTACAGAAAAAGGGCAGTACAATTTACAGTCTGTTTTAAAATGCCCTTTAAGAAGAAAACAACTTGTTCAGGTGACAGGACCCATATAAATGCCATTTACATGTCACTACGTTGAGATGGGCGATTTGAGATTTTTTTGCTCCTTAAGATGTAATCCAAATCATTCCACTTCCCAAAGTGCATAAAAAAGAACAACCTTTATTTGCAAAACAAATAAATTAAAATAATTTATTTTATATAAAATATATACTTGTATATGTTAGAGGCTTTTTTAAATGTTTGTAATCTATAGTCCAATTCCAAGCTTTTCAATATAAACAACGAATACTTACTGTTTATTATACTAGTGACCTTTAAAAAATAAAATCTATATATCTATATATATATATATATATATATATATATATATATATATATATATATATATATATATATATATATATATATATATATATATATATATATATATATATATATATATATATATATATATACACACACACACATACACACACACATACTAGAGAATTGCCAGTCAAAAAATGACGGCAATGAAATTGTAAGTGAGCTAATGCTGTTTGGTGTATAATAATCAAATAAATAATACATTAATAATAATTAATGAATATACTTTACCTATTTTGAAGCATTGTGTTGAAGAGCTGGCAATGTGTTTTGATGTTGCTGCAGCTGGAGCTGCTGTGTAAGCGTGATGAATGTGTGCAGTGTAATACTGTGCGTGCGCGAGACCAAACCGTTAGCATAGCTGTGTACTTCCGCATTGTTGTAAAATGGCCGCAAATTTGTGGTATGCGTTTTTTGCGGAATATCCGTGTTTTGTGGTGTTTTGCGTGTTTAGAGTGCTGAAGCCTCGTTTTAGTTTTGTTCGGCGGACATTTTTTAGTGTCTAAACTCTTATTTTGAGTTAAATTAAGGTGTAACTTCATTTTTTGAGGTCCTTGATGCTCCCTCTTGTTGTAGGTAAGCTTTTTATGTATGTGTTGTGTGTATTTATTGTGTTTTGCATTTTTTCATGTCTGCGGGTTGCAGACGATCTTTGCGAGGTCGTAATGTGTGCTAATGTGTCTCGTATGTTGTTTGCGTTATGACGTGAAGTTTGTGAGGGTCGCAGTTGCTGGCAAGGAGCGTGTCTATTTTGACTACATCTAGGCCAGGTAAGAAGGAAATTAGGACAACCTCCTGGGCAGAACCTATCACACCCCCTGGACATCTAAATGGTGATGTAGAGAAGTAGCTATGCTTGCCTCAAATATTATTGCTCAAAATGTAATTTATTAAAGCTACAAAGAATTTATTTTTTAAAATACAGATTTTATTGCTAATGGGTTATGTTTTCAGTAACAATACAAAATGGTGCTTAAAAAGGACATACTCCAAAGAAAACTATAAAAAGGCATAACACACAGAATGTTTTCCACTTACAAAGCAGAATCTACTTATAGAAAGATCTATAACAATTACCTGAATCCTATTTAATCTTGGTGATAAAACTGCTCAAACACAGCATGGAGTTTTATGGGCTCTCTTTCAATAAATCTGTGCCAACCCATGAAAAAAAAAATAATAGTTGGTCGTACCTGATAATATCCTTAGTAACCAAAGCTCTTTGAAGCACTGAGCTTTAATCTTCAAGGATTGATAATACATTTGATCTATATAACTAGAAGCGCTGTCCATTTATATCCTTTAAAATATAACATCAATCCCCATCTAAAAAGTCATTGTATATTATTATAATTAAATATTTCATAGATAGATGCAAAAAGCATACACTTTTCGTTTTCAAAATTCTAATTAAAAAAAAAATTTGAAGTGCCAGATGTTTGTCTACTTTAGGACCTGTAGTTTAGTAAAAACCTTCATGTGTTGGTTTAATACATACTTAACAATCATTAGCTATGCAAGACATGTATATCAAAGTATTCAAATGGAATAGCATACTATAGGTGTAACTTTAAACTGAAGTGTCTATGGTCTTGTTGATCCACTTTGTTTTCGAGGCAGAGACACTGGGGTGGTGAAAGCACAGTATCATAAAGGGATCTTGTTAGTTTCTAAGGACACATCAGGAAGTAACATGCAGCAGCAGACAAGAGAACAAAATGGACATAGAATTATTGCATATAAAAGTTGTAAAACTTAAAGGTTACCTTTTTTTTTTTTTTTTTTTTTTATATAATAACATATTGCCCACTATCCTATTTAGTTAAACGAAAGACCATATAGAAAAACATTGACCACAGTAGTACTGTAATGGGAAAAATATTCACAAACTTGTAAGCAATCATCTTGTCCTGTGGTTAGGATTCTGTGGTTTCACTACTGCGACCTGGGTTTGATTCCAGTCATGGATCAAAGAGGTCACACCACTCTGAAACCATGCAGCTGTATGCTGTGGCCCACTGGAAAAGGAACTGGCAACCCATTCCAGTATCTCTGCCATGAATACCAAGTGGATCAGCATTGTGTGTTGCGGTCTATGAGGTCACGGAGAGTCTGACGCGATTGAAGTAGTAGTATTTGGCTACCAATAGGAAAATAGCAAAGACTGCAGGGCACATAGGTCTAACCATCACTATGTCCCAATCGGTCATGTAGGGGGTGTAGTGTAACTACAAAGCATATATTCTGTGAAATAGCTAATTCTCCAATGAGGCAGTTGCAGGCAAATGTGATACACAATCTACCATAATACTAACCAGTCTATAAAAGATAAAGGGAACTCCGGGTTCAATATGGAGGGGGGAATTTATTTATTTTTTCATACAAAAAATTGTTTTTATTATAATATATGAAAGAAGCTGCACATACTGATCTTTAGCACTTAGAAGGTATAAAGATGATCCAGCTTTCATATATTTTATTTTAATGCCTCAGCCGATTATGGTTACTGAAATAAAAAATGTCCAGTCTGCACAATTTTTCTATTTGGGTTTCTTCGAATGCTGTAACTAGAAATCATAAGGTGGGAGGTAAGAAGCTTAAGTATACAATAAGGTCTTATGTCTTTAATATGGAACTTGTTTTAAGCTTGCCCAGAATGCCAGCATAGTTATAGGAATTTATATATATAACATATGCACTGCTGAAAAAACTGCCTGTGACTTGATATAGCATTTTCATTATATTAGCAGTGGAACACATATTTCATAATTACACAATAATGTAATACAAAATGGCTAGGACTAAGCAGAATAATAAACACTACCGCACAATCACTTTATATTTAAACATTGATGTATGAATCAATACAAATGTTTTATCTAGATTTCTTAAAATATTGTATGGTTATATAAAATAAAAAAAAGTCCAGTTTAATTAAAGATGTTCACTCAATTTATGCAAAATTTAGATGGTCACTAGACAACATGTACAAAATATTATCTAAAACACTAAAATAAATTTATTTTATTTAAAAAGACTAAAATAAGTATTTTTCTACTGTCAAACTTAATTTAACAACCAAAACTCTATTTATAATATGACGAGTGTCACAAAAGTAAATAATAGTATGGGGAATCTCACATATGCCTGAGCCAGGTGCACCAGCAAGCTGTCAATAAAACTCACAAATAAAAAGTGCTGATCCTGCCCCCACACCATGGGCCATACTGTATTCTATTAGAATCACAAGCTTCTAATCCGTAATTTTGGCTACAGGAATTTTTTTCTCTCTAAAAATGTCTAGATTTATTCTATTGACTCAAGGCCGCATCTTAAGTCTTTCATTGTAAGCCCTGCTTTTTTAAGTAAGATTTCAGGGGGAGTGATCATGTGATCTTGCAATATTTAAGCAAGCCGGTAATTTACATCTTAAAACACAGCCAATAGTAAATAGCATGTATTAAGAAGGCTATAGAAGCAAGGGAAGCAAATATAATTCTCCCACTATACAAATCTCTAGTACGCCCTCATTTGGAATATGGAGTACAATTTTGGGCACCACTTCATAAAAAGGACATTTTAGAGCTGAAAAAAGGACAGAGAAGGGCAACACTACTTTCCAGTCCCACCTCTAAGTCATTAATAAATATGTTAAAAAGGAGAGGACCTAATGCTGAACCCCGAGGAACCCCACTTACCACATTAATCCAGTCGGAGTATGTTCCATTTACAACAACCCTTTGCTTCCTGTCTTTTAGCCAGCTCTCAATCCATGAGCAGATATTTACTGCAACTCCTGTATCTCTTAGTTTGCACAATAGTCTCCCATGTGGCACTGTTTCAAAAGCCTTTGCAAAATCCAAATAGACTACATCCACTGAGTTACCTTGATCCAAGTTCCTACTAACCTCCTCATAGAAACTAATTAGATTTGTTTGACATGACCTATCCCTCATAAATCCATGTTGACTCCTACTTATAATCCTGTTCAAATAGACATATTCTTGTATATTATCCCTTATTAACCCTTCTAAAAGCTTTCCCACTACAGAAGTGAGGCTCACTGGTCTATAATTCCCCGGATTTGCTATTGCTCCTTTTTAAATCTAGGTATCACATCTACTTTTCTCCAGTAATCTGGTAGAGACCCTGTGTTGAGTGAATCTTGAAGAATTAAATAGAATGGTTAGGCGATTACAGAACCCAGATCCCTCAGTACCCGTGCATGTATTCCATCAGGATCCGGGGCTTTATGAACATTTATTTTTTCCAACATCATTTGGATTTCTTCCTGCGTTAACCAGTTATTTGGTGAAGGTAGTGTAGCCCCCTTATGTTGCAGTGTCCTAACCACTGATACCTTCCCCCCTATTTCAACCACTAATTTATCCAGTTCAGAGAGAACCTTCCAATTGATCTAAAAAGACCTTATTATCATTTCCTTTTTTGTAATGCGCCAACATATTTTGAAGTGCCGCAAGTCGACGGCGCTGAATCCACAGCGAGGCCTTTGCGATGTTCGGCGCAGTCACTCAGCCCTCGGGCGCGCCTCTCATAGCCTGTTCTGTCGGCGCACCGTATATGCAACGTGCAGCAGTATTCTGAAAATCGTCAGCCCCATCTAGCGGTTGGCGGCGGCACTGCTGCCAATCTTTTGCGTAGGGGGAAGAGGAAAAGGACCGTGATGTGTATATTAAGGATGCAGGTGATGAGCTTCTTTATAACAGATGTGTTTTTAGTGAGTGTTTGAAGGATTTGAGGCAGGAGGATAGTCTGGTGGAGCGAGACAGGGGGTTCCAAAGAATAGGGGCAGCATGAAAAAAGTCCAGGCGGCGGGAGGTAGAGGAGATGATAAGAGAGGAGAAAAGAAGAAGAAGGTGATTCAAAGAGCAAGGATACTCAATGCTGAGTTTGGTAAATAAGTCTTGCAGATGTGTTCATTATGGATTGGAGTGGAGAGAGACAAATGATGGGGAGGTTAGCAAGGAGAGAGTTACAGTAGTCGAAGCAGTATCACATGACAGTTTGGATTAATAAAAAGCTGCTGGGTATTCAGTGTGCATTAGGAGCTGCAACACGAAGATCCATAGCTTGCTGCCCCCCCACATAACAGAGTGACACAATGTGAGAGGCCAATGTGGCAACCCACTAAAGGTGACGGGAAGGAAACATTAATCCATAACTTTTCCCATTTCAGTTAGGTCTTTCATTTTACTTGAGCCAAGATTTATTTATTTTTTTAATTGCCAGGATTTGTTTTACAATTACAGTGTCCCTTAAAAAAGTCACCAGAGTATCTGTAGATGTGATTCTTCTCCCTATTCTAATAAAATCATAATCCTGGCATTCAATTATACTGTAATTTGCAGAAATGTGTTATTCTTTGTACAAGTGCCGTACAGTAGTGTCGGTAAGTAGTTAAGAAACATGAAAGATCTGTTGTAGAAGTTTAACAATGGTGTATAAAGAGAACCAAAAAAACACACCCTGAAAAACTCATGTTATTTTGCTGAATAAGAACAAAGGCAGTATGCCTTGTGGCAAAGCAAATTTCGTATTATCAGCTTCAGGAAGGCGTGTACCCAGCAAACATGACAGGAAAAACATGGCCAAGTTAGTGAGAGTAAAGGTCGTCACAGCACCTTATATGTTGCACGCTCAGTCTGCAAAGGAAACCCAAATTCAATATTCAGCTTCCTCACAGTCTAGTCTAGCAAGGCATCTATTGTAACCCAATCAAGATTTCATATTTCAAATGCACTTCAATAAAATATCATAATAAAATTGCAAAAATGCAAGAAACTGATATACCTTAGAATAAAATGTATAAATAAGCCCTTAAAGTGTCTATTTACATACAGTTATCCCTTACTGAAAACACTGGTAGTTTTAGATGCCACAGTCCCATTTTACAGATAGAAGATCCCTGTGCAATCAAAGTCTCCTCCCACCTCAAGAAGCCGATCAGCAGAAACCAAAATGGTAGACTGCATTGCAACATAATTGCATATATAAAAAGGTATTAAAAACTAGAGGCTGTATTTGGGTAATATTTTTTGTAGCACTTAAAACATTATTGCTATAAGACCTCTGTTAGCTGTTGTATACTACAGAAGAAAACACAGAACATGATTATAAAGTCATAGTTTAGATCTCGGCTGCAAATTGATTGGCTCTTGATGTCGCTCCTGAACTTTCGACCCAATCAGGTCACAGAGTTCAGGGTCAGTGAGAACAATATATTTTAAAAATAGCAACTTCTGCTCTCCACAAACATGGAGGAGTAAATGGCAAACAAGGCATCTTACAAAACTATTACACAGATCTATCTAATCTTCTCTAAGAGTTGTCTTCAATATAAAACAATTTTAGGTGAAACATGCCCTTTTAAAAATTTGTTTTTGTGGAGTAGTTTTGACAGGATACAGAATATGTGCTTTTCAACAGTGTTAAGGGTCACTCAGAGCAAGACCTATTCTAAGGGACAGGAGTAGGGTCACAGAAAAGGGTCACAGTGCTATATCTAGACCTATAACTTGAAAACTAGTCCATTGAAAAGACAATATAATAAGTCTTCAGGAGAGAAAAAGACAGGTTGTTATCTACAGGGTTTAATTAAAGAGACATGGAACATGACTGTTTTTCAAGCATATAAAAGGAGCGTGTTTAACACATTACAAAAGTGGTTTGTTTTTTTGCGTGAAAAAATATGCAAGTAAAACCTGCTAAACTTCACTGAAACTGTCCGGAATTGCAGAAAACATACTTCAGTCAGTGAATCTCTTGGCTGGCAAAGGGCAAGCCCCCAAACACCCTATAAACTTATGAATGCTTTTTATTTGGGGTGAAAACACACACACACACACACACACTGTGATATATTATCGATTACCCTCTTTCTGATACAAACAAACAAAAATATTCTCCCCATGTCCCTTTAAGTTAAATAATGGAAAAAGGGACATGGAAAGATTAGCAGCCTCCCATAGGATGCTCTGCTAAGTATATTTGTCAGTGAGGGCTGTTCTATCACAGGTACGTTCAACTAAAGGGTGCGGCGCTGAACCCGGGGAACACTGCACTTGCTCAGTCACTCATGCCTAACTGCTTCCAGGTAAACCTGAATTGCAGAGACCTACAGTGGATGAAATCTAGGTGCCTGCAAGCATTTTGTGGCATGACAACCTGGTATTCCATTTTTGTTTTTGGTTGCTTGAGAGTTCTGGTTAACTGGGAGTCTACTGTGTATAATAAGTCAGCTTTCTGAAAGAAGTTTGAGTTGTGGGCTATTTTAGAATTACTGTCACTTTGAACTTCACCTCATGAAACATTTAAAACATATAATTTCCTCAGGATTGGACTAAAATACAACTTCACTAGCTCACACCAATCCCTTGAGTCTTTAATTATAATACAATATTGGTATGTATCTTCGCTCCAGCCTCACCTACAGGGTGTGTTTCCATCTGCTGAAAATAATTCTGTGCAGATGAAATGTTAGCATAAAAGTCTAGTTCTGTGGTGGGCTTGATAAATATATAAAAATAAAGAAGTTGTATATAGTTATTAACACATCAGATCCTGTTCTCTGAGTCACACGTATGACGAAGTGATTTCTATGAAAGCCTTCAAGTGCGACTCATGCAATCATGAAATCTTTCTTTGTTTTGATGTCCTTCCCTTTTCTGATTTAAATAAAGATATTATAGAAACTAAAGTTATGCAAGACACATGCTGTAGCCAGGGACTCATAGCTCCTAAAATGCTAAAACTGGCTCCTACATTTTTATTTCTTGTGTATATATTTCTATATATAAAATTCTTCTCTGGCACCATAAAAGTCTGTCTGAGTCTTGTCCTTCATATATACATATGAACTCCTAACACGATGAGAGGATTACTTGTTTGTGTCGCTCAGTCGCATCCAACCCTCTGTGACCTCATGGACAACACAACACACCATACTGATCCACTTGGTTTTCACGGCAGAGATACCGAAGTGGGTTGCCAATTAATACTCCAGTAGGCCACAGAATACAGCTCCTGGTAATCCTAGATGGTCTCCTATCCAAGTACTGACCAGGCCCAACCCTGCTTGGCTTCAGGGTGGTGTGATCTCTTGGTTCCCTGACTGGAATTGAACCCAGGTCGCAGTGGTGAAAGCACAGAATCCTAACCATTGGATCAGATGATTACTTACAAGCTTGTGAATAACTTCTCCTTAAAGTACTACTATGATCAATGTTTTTCCATATGGTTTTTAGTTTAAATAAATAGGACAGTGGGCAACATGTGATCAGAAAGAAAAAGAAAAAAAAAAAGGGGGGAACCTTATGTTTTGCAACTTTTATATGTAAAAATTATCTGCTGAAGGTGTCTATTTTGATCTCTGTGGCATGTTACTTCCTGATGTGGATGTGTCCTTATAAACTAGCAAGATCAATTTAGGATTTGGTGCTTTCACCATTCCAGTCAGAGAACCAAGAGGTCACACCACCCTGAAGCCAAGCAGAGTTGGGCCTGGTCAGTACTTGGATGGGAATACCAGGAGCTGTATGCTGTGGCCCACTGGAGAAGGAACTGGCCACCCACTTTAGCATCTCTGCCTTGAAAATCAAGTGAATTAGCAAGACCATGGGCATAAAGATGTGTCTGGTGTGTTATGGTCCATGAGGTTGCAGAGTCGGACACGACTGAACGACACAAAAGAAATAAAAAATTACAATATAAATGGGACCACAGTAGGCTTTTAAAATAAACAAAGTATCATGCCTCTTGTGCAATAAATGTTTTGTTACTCACTCCTTCTAACTACTTTATTCCAAACAACCTTTAAGTGTTTTATCTGACAGGTTGTATTAAACACATTCTTGACTGAAAAGGTGTGAAGCAAACCTAAAATATTTACAGCAAGTTGTTTAGACCACTGATAAAGAATCAAGTTAAAACAAGAACACAAGCATATAGCTCTGGGACATCTTTTAAACCAGCCCTACCACAAGTTGAGACTGGGAACATTCCACAATAAATACACAGGAGAGAATGGTTTGGGGACAGATTGTGATGAGCTTCTCGCTTGTGATAAACAGGAGGCAAATCTACATTTTATTAATGGGTAAGTCAATGATGTATATAGTTGCATGAAGACAACTTGTTCACCTAATAAAAGTAGATAAATAATAATGAAAAATAATACAGTGGACCCTTGGTACTTGTTGTTAACTGGTTCAAGAAGTAACGACGAGTGGCATAAGGGAGGAGTACCAATTTCCTATAAGGAGTAATGTAAATTGACTCATACAAGCGCAACAAGTACCAAGGAAAAGGCATTTTTTTGTTGTCAAAATACATTGAATACCAAATTCAATGAGTTTCAAAGTAGATGTGTGCTGAGGTACCACTGTATAGCCTTGATCATAATTCAAATTACAGACACACTAAATGCATCAGTGAGAGAGGTTTGTCATACAATTTACTGCAGCTTCCTTACTCGAGCACAGCTTTTGTAGCAGAGTACAAGGCAGTAGCGGACAAGAAGCAGTTTAGGCTTTCATACAGTCCTCAGACAATTCCTATGCATCCCCCTTAGCCTGTTCTCTAGGATGAGAGAGATCTCTCGAGTTTGCAAGCAGCAGCTTTTGTGAGTTAACGTCCCTTGATATCTCTGCTAAAATTAGCATTTGTTTTGGCCTATCATAGGCAGCTAATACATTTAAGACATTGTAACAATCAGTGATGGCAGTTTGTGGGGGAAGGAATCATAGGATGCGTAGTCCCATTGTATACCCTTAGATTGTAAGTTTGCGAGTTTTCAATTGTGTGTCCGTGTCTTGGAAACAAGCACTATGTGCATTTGATTATGTGCTCAAAAACAGGGCCCTCCATTCTTTATAAGCTGTTAAGTTGGTTTTTTGCCATGTACTAAACCCCTGTACAGCGCTACGGAATATGTTGGCGCGATATAAATAAAGACAATAATAATTGTAGAAGGAAGCAGGAGGAGCCAGACAAAACTCTGTAGATCTGTGCATTGAGCTGCTGCTGGCTTGAAGGTTAGTAAATGGTTAAAATTCATACCCAAATGCATTGTTTCTATTGGTAGGTACACTGTACCTATGTAAGCAGCTCTGGGTGTGGAAAACATTTATTTTTGAATCAAATAAATCTGTGTGTGTGTATAGAATGACTCAATGTAATGTGTGTTTCTGATATAAGCAGCAGGTGTTCGAAATTAGAAATAGGTAAAAACAGGGAAACTTAGATATACCTTTAAGTTATGAGCAAGACGTATACACGGCTTTTGTATTCTCTGCATACAATGTGATTCTGCATTCAAAGTTACAGCTAAATCTTTTTGCTAAGGAAGTGGTCAGCACTTAATGGGGAAGATACGGTTAAGCCAATTCAGCCCCTTATCCAACTGATGAAGTCAGCCTTCCTGTTCTCAGTTTCTAGTAGACAGATGAACTTGAGAAATGAGAATGAACTGTACACATGTACGGAAATGCAGAAAATGTTTAGAGGGCAACATCTTAAGATAGTTCTACATTTTTTTTTTTTTATATTACGCTTGTGCAAGAGAAAGGTTAAATGTTATCAGCTCTGCTTCTGTGTATGCCTTATCTGTTTGTACCTGTGAAGGGAGAGCTCCTATTTTAGGAAGTGTTTACATTTTACCCTTATCTAACTTTTGGTGTTCAAAGCGTTAACAGCCCCTTTAACAATAAATTCACAGCTATAAAATGATCAAATTATGAACAGCAACAGTAGACAGGTGTAGGTAGATCCTTAGGAATTATACAACAGCAGCACACCTTTTCCATTGGAGGCAAAGTTTTCTTAGCCTAGGAGCAACCACATCCAAGTACAGCTTCACAAATGTTTATATATTTTATAAATGTTATCAGCTGATTTACCTTTACGGTTGAGGTTTAACGTGTATCTTTGTGATTTCATCAGTGATAATGGATCTTTAAAAAAGGGACTTTGAACACAACTGGTGTTCAAGCATTTAACAGATCAAACATTACAAAAGCTGTTTTTTTGCATGAAACAAAAATGAAGTAAAACCTGTTTAAACTTCATTGGAACAAACAGGAAACTTTAGTCTGTAGATCTCAATGGCTGCTAAAGGACAAGCTCCCGTGAGTAGTTAAACTTCTGAATATGGTTTTGTGCTCAGGGACCTTTATTTGATAAAAGAAAACATACTTGTCCCGATGCTACAAAGAAACAAATTATTTCCATGACCCTGTAAGGACTATTCAAATGTAATTTGTCAAGCACAAAGGAAAATATGGCCCTTTGGATGGAGAATGCAATACAGGCATTAACAAAAATATATTTAAATTTAAGAGCCAGTCAGATTGTTAAAAAGTCAACAAAGAATTGTTTAAGGAGTCTGGAATGGATGGATCCAAAAACAAAAAAACAACTACTGGCTTCTAGACACCTAGTTATATCTCTCAAGCAAGAGAGAGAAGGGAAGGAACAGTGGGACACTTATTTTCTTCGCAGAGGTAATCAAAGTACAAGAGGAAGTTTATAACAAACTGGTACCAAATTAATGGAACTGCCTAACAGCTGAATATACAGTATATGACAGATGTATAATATAGGAATGGGGAAATGCAAGACAAAGAGTCATATATAGAAGAATTTTCCAAAATAGAACGGGACGCTTATTTAAAAAGATACTCTTTTCAAGAGATAAATTCAGTCATATCAAATATAACATCGCTAATTTACTATTCAATCACCCAATAATCCGCATATTGCAGATCAGAGGAGATCTAAAAATGTGGATATCGATGGACTAAAAGTCTTTTTCAACCTCAATTACTATGTAACTATATTTTATATGCAATTCTTCTTCAGTTCAAACCACTATTTTATTTTCTGCTGATCAATTTTCTGAGGCGGGAAGGAACTCTGAATGCAGAGAAAGCTGCACATTGGGAGTATGGCAGTTAACACTGCCAGTGCTTTTAATCAGCATAATATAAATCATAATAGATTACAAGAAAACAACCTCCTTGGAATAAAGCACAGTCAAGCATAATTGCAAATAAATAGTTAAAAAATGTAAAGATTGTGTGTGGGTTTTTTTTTTTTTCGCTTTCTAAAAATGTGTCAATCATTTAGACATTATAAAAATTAAATAAACACTGTGGCTTTAAGTAAAAACAGTGAACAGCCTCATCAATTCTAACATGGAAGTGGGAAAAAGCAAAT